>JAUZTB010000066.1:3588701-3598791 GCA_034780895.1 Rhynchobatus australiae
AGAAGACAGAAATAATGCCTCTTACTTACAGCCTGCCACTTCCTGTGACGTGTCCTCATCACTTCCAAACGTTAGTGAAATTCTGGGGGCTGCGTGAAGGTACCGAGCAAGAAGGCTCTGTTACGGCAAGGAGTTATTATCACTGTTATTATTGTTTTTATTATTGTTGTCACGTGCACCAAGCTACTGTGAAAATCTTGTTTTCATGCCACCCAGGCAGAACATGCCACACCTTGGTACATCGGGGTAGTAAAAAGAAAAAAAGAATGCCGGAGGAGGAAGAAGTGTGGGTTGGTGCTGCAAAGGTATGGCGCAGTGAGTCTGTGATGGTGGAACGCTGCACTGGCCTAACGTGAGTTAAGGCTGTTCTTTTGCAGTGTGGCTGGGGCTGAAGGGGGTCTGGGAAGGGAGAGGGGATTGATGGGGCACAGAACTGCAGCTCTGATCGATAGGTAGTGGGGAGGCCAGCGTGTGCACGGGGCGAAGTGCAGGAATGCCAGGGAAGTAAATTATTGAGAGAAGATCTTCCTGATTTGGAATCCAATCCATTCTCTCTTCTCCCCAATCCCCTTGGGCAGAAGATACAAAAGCCTGAAAGCACGTGCCACCAGGCTCAGTGACAGCTTCTATCCCACTGTTGAACAGCCCCCTGGTAGGATATGGACTCTTGTCCTCATAATCCACCTTGTTATGACCTTGCACCTTATTGTCTGCCTGCGCTGCACTTTCTCTGTAACTGTAACACTTTATTCTGCATTCTGTTATTGCTTTTCCTTGTACTCCCTCAATGTGATGAAATGATCTGTTTGGATGGCATGCAAAACAAAGTTTTTCACGGTACCTCTGTACATGTGACAATAATAAACCATTTTACCAACTTAATTTACTATTAAAATCAACATGCAAAGAAATTCAGGGCTCTAGCAAATTGAGAGCAGTAATCTCCCAGGTACTGATTTAGGAATCGGGCAAACAAACAATGTGGCTGCCCAGGGCCTCAATACCAGGAATATTGGCTTAGGAGAGAATACTGATATTAGTTTGCTTATGTTTCCAGTGAATTTGGAGGATTTTTCCAGTGCTTTGAGGTGACTGGGCAGGATAGTCTAGGTCTCAGAAGCATACAGAGGGTAGAGATTCCAGAGTATAAATGCAACGACAGTTACCTTTTTGCAGCAGCAGCATAGTACATTACAGGAAGAGAACACACATGTTAACATAAATCAACGTAATTTATACATAACTTCATGACAAAATAAACTAAAATAAACATAACAACATTAGTGCAAGTTGAAAGAAAGAAATGTGGATCAAGGTGGTGTTTGGGTTTTTCAAGAACCTGATGGCAGTGGGGATGAAGCTGTTGTTGAACCTTGAGGTGTGGGTCTTCAGGCTTCTGTACCTCCTGCCTAATGGCAGCATCAAGAAGAGAGCATGCCCCGGATGATGGATGCCGCCATCCTGAGACATCACCTCTCATCTCACAAGATCAGAGCTGCCTAGTATACCGTGAGTTTTTGGGACTTTCTCCATCAGGAGGCACAGTGGGCATGATCTTCACCATGTGACAACTCCAAGAAAAATGCAAGGAACAGCACCAGCCACAATGCATGACTGTTTTCAACCTCAATAAAACCTTCGACTGTAGCATTTGGGAGGGACTGTGGAACATACTCGGCTGCCCACAGAAAGTTTTCTCCATTCTGTGCTTGCTCCACGACAGCCCCAAAGCCATGATCTTACCCAGTGGGTCTCCCACAGACTCATTCTCAGTGAAGCCAGTGTCAAACTCAGCTGCATCGTTGCCTCAATATTTTTCTCAAGCTTTCTTGCCACAGCGTTGCATCTCACCACCAATAAACTTGAGCATTAACGTGGTGCTATTCAAGCTGCAGCGGCTGCAGACCAGAGCCAAGATTACTCGAAACTCAGCAGTTGTGCTGCAGTATGCACATGATGTTGGTGCATGCTCAGAGATCGACCTCCAATGCTGTCACAAAAGAATGGGACTTGCACTCAATGTCTGCAAGACAAAGGTGTCCTGTCAACCTGCCCCTGCCTGCGCTGCTCTCCAACAATAAAGATCCACATCAAGATCCTGGAAAACATGGAGCTTTTCCCATATCTCTGGTGCCACCTCTCAGTGAAGGCAGACTTTGATCATGAAATTCAATATCACTTTCAATGCATGACCTTTAGTTGGTCAAGGAAAGGAATATTTGAAGGTCATTTGTGATTCCGTGTCAAATTTTGTTTGCGCAATGCTCCTGTGAAGTGTTAAAAGCATTACATAAATCTAAGGTATGAATTAAATCACTTAATGACAAAACATATCCCTGGAAGTTATGGAGGAATGAGAAAAACAAGGTTGAATTGTATAAAAGCACCGACAATGTGATGTGAAGAGGCAGATTTCAAAAAGGAGAAAGCCATTTGAAGAATATTGCAAAAAAAGATACAGGAAAAGGCCATTTGGCCCCTTGAACCTGTGCCAGTACTCAGTAGGCTTCAGGCTGACCTGACCTTGGGCCTCTTTTCCAATCTTCTGCCTGTCTCCCATAACCCTTGACTCCCCAGTAGCCCAAAACCTTTGTTTCAGCTTTGAAAATATTCAATAATTCAGCTTCCACAGATCTGAGCTCATGAATTCCAAAGATTCACAATCCTCAGAGAGAAGAATTTTTTCCTCTCCATCTTATTCTGAAATGATGTCCCCTACTTCCAGATTTTCCTACAAGGGGAAATATCCCCTCAGTGTCTACCCTGTCAAGCTGCCTCAGAATCTTACATTTCATTGTTCATTGTTAATCTTTCCAAACTCCAATCAATACAAGCCAAGTCTGTTCAGTCCTTCCTCATAAGACAACCCCATCACCCCAAGAATTACCTGATTGAATACTCTCTGAACTGCCTCCAATATAATTATATCCTCCCTTAAATAAGGAAGCCCAAAACTCTCAGCATTACTCCCAAGTATGGTCTCACCAAGTGCACTGGACAGTTTTAGCAAGACTTTCCTTCTTTTATACTCTGTGTTTGGAGAGATCTCAGGTATGCAGAACCTGGAGGATTTGCTGCCAGTAGTGGTAACAGGAGATGGAGAATTATGCAGCAGTGTGTTTTGGAGGAGTCAAGGGTGTGATGAGAATGACACCTTCCCTTTCTTCAGTCCAAAGGATTGCTTTAATCTGGAAAGTGTGCCTGAAAGGGCAGCAGAAGTAGATTTATTGGTAACACTCAAGTGATTTTATAGGGAAAAGGCAGAGGAGAGGGACTGTTTAAATAGATCTAATGAAGAGCCAACATTGACACAAACACCATTGGACTACTGCGCTAAGTCTCAGTGTGATATTGCTGACGAAAGGAAATAATTAGCTTTGATGGCAGCAACAATTGCTGTGTAGTATTCCTGAGTGGAAGATAGATGTGTACATTTATCAATAGCACGAGATACTCCACAGCTGAATAGCCTGCTTTCTTGGTTTGCACATGAAAGATGGTCATACAGTAAGGTTCCGGTCAGTCTCTGTAAAGTCATACCTCAGGCAAGCACCAGTAGCTTCAGGGGACGAGGTGATAAGGGGAGAAAATTTAAAAAATGATGTCAGAATGCTCAGGGAAACGTATGGTCTCTACATTTCCACCACCAGAGCTGGTTTATAAGATCATTTCTTCACTTGCAAGTGACATAACAAACTGACACACTGGACCTTTAATGACATAAATTTTGGGGAGCTTAAGAGTAGTTTCAAGTCGGAAGTCACCTGCTGGCA
Source organism: Rhynchobatus australiae (assembly GCA_034780895.1). Lineage (NCBI taxonomy): Eukaryota > Metazoa > Chordata > Chondrichthyes > Rhinopristiformes > Rhynchobatidae > Rhynchobatus > Rhynchobatus australiae. Next base: position 3,592,475 of record JAUZTB010000066.1, read on the forward strand.
ATTACTGCAAATGATAAATGCCAGCTTTAAACGAACTGCCCTCAGCTGAATACTGGTTCATATGTCGGTCAGACAGTCTTCATTTCCTTTTAATTGAGTTAAGATGCCCGAATAAGAGAGCTGGACCAAACAGACTGAAGCAACTCGGTTAGAGAGATAAACAAGTATCCGTTTGACTTGCGTGACACTCAGCTTCAGAAGTAAAGTCTTTGGCCAGGAGGTGGAAACAAATCATTCATCTGCTTGGGGCCTCCTAAATCGATCATAAAGAATAAAGATAATTGTGATGTATGGACACGGGGTCCTCCTGAGTACAGAAGGCAGACTGGAGCAGTGCAGTGTTAAATGGATAAAATATTCCAGAGTCTGCTACAAGAGTTTAGTTGCAAGCAAAGTGTTCAAATGCTTTCCAAAAAAAATGTGGTTTGAACTGTAGTGATTTGTAAATAATTTCTGACTTGGCGTAGGTTTGAACGATATTCAAATCTCCCAGATCACAATCATCACTGCAGTTCAAACGTACTTCATTACATACAAGGTAATTTAGTAAGGTTGCTACATTCTCTTTCTCTTGCTACTACTTAAAGGGCCTTACTGATGAGACAAGGTTCTTTTTAACAAGTTGCTGGAGGAACTCAGCAAGTCAGGCAGCATCTATAGAGGCAGAGGGATAGTCGATGTTTCAGGTCAAGGGTGAAGAGTCTCAGCCCGAAACATCAACCATCCTTCTGCAGATGCTGCCTGACCTTCTGAATTCCTCCAGCAGTTAGTTTGGTGCTCCAGATTATAGCATCTCGAGTCTCTTGTGTCTCCAAGGTTCTTTTTAAACTTAATTTTAATGATTCAGGCAGGGCTTTTCCTATAACTTGCAGTTATATAGTGTCTTTCATGTGTCTTTAATGTACAAACAAATTAGGGGTATGAGTTGACCCCTCAGACCTGCAAATCTGTTTTATAATGTGTCCCAAGGTGCTTTGGAAGATGATACAAACTCTTTCCTCCTTGTGGCTGTCTTGGTGTCTCAGTGCTGCGGTTAGGGTGTTGTCAGAATCAAAGCATAGGCCTGTTCTGAGCAAGCCAGTCTCAAATGACTGGAAGTGAGGACTGGTGATCAGTATCCCTGGTGCAGAAGCATTAGCCTGCATGCCTATTGCTGATCAAATGCTGGTAGTGCATTCATTTGCCTTTTGAAGCATGTGGAGATAACTGTAGCAGTAGGAATTCACAGCACAATTTCAACATAGATCACTAGGTTTTAAAGTCCCCACCATATTTTAATGCAGGCATTGCACTCATCAATACTTTGTAAGACTAGACACCATCAGAGTTCACAGACACAGACAGTGGGTTTGTAAATATTATGCAAAGGCCATTGGGTACCTTGACTGTTGGAACGCACCTTCTTTTATCTGGAACCCTTGGAACCTCTGGAACCCCATGATTCAGGGTACCTTATTGAACAGAAAAATTACACACTGGTTCAGACAGCCAAAAGCACAGCTGGCTGAATAATCTTTTAACCATATCAATAAATGAGAAGCAAAAGATTTGCAAAGGATCTACAGTATATCTAAAGGATACAACTGTTATTAGACTCTCAACTAGAAATTAGTCCTTTTAGTATCTGCAGCCTCTTGTGTCTCCACTTATCACTTTCCAGCCTCTGTCTCCACCTCCATTCTCCCCCTCCCCCATCTGGCTCCATCTTACCCCCTTTTTTTCTCTCCTTATCTGTGTCTATCCATCACCCACAGGCCACTGTCTCCTAATTCCACGCCTCCCTTCCACCACCTGGCTCCATCTGTCTGTCACCTCCCTCTTCACCTACTCACCTATTGTCTGCCAGTCCCTGCCTCACCCTTCCCTCTCATGTCACTGGCTAAGTTCCCTTCGCACTCTGAGTCCTGATGCAGGGTCTCAACCCGATACGTGGACCATCTCTCTGCCTCCTCAGATGCTGCCTGACCAGCTGAGTTCCTCTAACAGTTTGTTGTTTTTGTTCCACATTCAAGCATCTGCAGTCTTTTGTGTCTTGAAATTAGTCCTTGATCACCTGTGCTAAACATGCAATCCAGTAGTATCTGTGCACAGTACTCCATGTTGAAATTCAGTTCTGCTAAGTCAATTGAACCAGGTCTACTGCCAGACATTTAGAATCATCTACTGATGAGAAATTTTAAGTCATGGAATGCAAGTTACATGATTCTTTGCAGAAAGTGCCAGAGATATCTCCAGCAGTCATGATATCCAATGACAGCTCCATTAAAATTTGGAAACTGACTGGCTGACACCATAAATTCCGGTGGTGTCCAGTTTTACAAAGTATTGATGAGTCCGATGCCAGCATTACAACAAAGTGCTGGGTTGCCAAACATTCTAGGCTACTGATCCGTATTGAACTTATGCCATGAATCCCTAATGTTGCAGTTTGTTCCATATGGTAAGTTATTGTACTTGGAAAGATGCACTGTCTCTGTGGGACATCCCAGATTGTGAAGGTTTGAAATGAAAACAGCAACTCCAGGAAAGGCAGAGTGAGCCTGTTAGTGCAAGGGTGCACACACCCAAAATGTTAATTTGTCTTTGCTCTTTTGCAGACAGCTGCATATTTCCTTTTTTGTTATTGTAATAATTAAGACTTAAAGCATTTGCGCCTCATACCTATTTTTGCTACTTTTCAAGAGACCTCACTGTTGCAGCAAAGTTGTTTTTAACTTAATTGCAATGATTCAAGCAGGGGCTTTGCAACAATAACCAGAAGTATGTGGTATCTGTAGTAAGGTGTCCCAAGATACTTTTCAATAACAGTTTAGAAAGAAATGTTGACACGGAACCTTGTAAGAGAATATTAAGACACATTTGATCAAAGAGGTAAATTCTAAGGATGCTTTAAAGGAGGGAGTTTAGGGCTAGAGAGTGAGAGAAGCATTACAAGAAAAGTCTAGAGCTGGTTGTCAAGGTAGACGAAGGCATGACCACATTTGTGGACTGATGAAAATCGGGAATGAATGTGAGGCCGCAGCAGGAGGGGTGCAAAAATGTTCATCTGTTGCGAATGCTTGGTTGGGAGCTGATAATTTTGATCTTGTGGTGGTGTCACCTTTACTCGTTCTGCACTGAATCGTTAACATCAGACACAAGTGAAAGAAAAGCAGCAAAAGAGACAGTTTTCGTGTTTTGGGGATGGGGGAAGGGAGAGCTCTTATTAAAAACAGCACTAAGTGCGAACTTTGTTCACAGATCACGCCAGAAGCATCAGCAAAATAAATCAGATGCTTGTGATTCTGATTTACAGACCAGGTTTGTGGACTGCTGACAGCAACCTTCATAGCACCATTGGTGGTTTGCCAAAGGTTAAAGTTCATTGTTTGTAATAGTTTCTGTACCAGCACAGCCTCTTACAGCTCGTTTCTGTGTTGGGTTTAACATTACGTTATTAAATTTAGACTCTAATTCCTTTAATTGCGTTAAAGTTGTATCATGTAATACCCGAACTTCCTGACTTACAAACAAAGACAGTTAGCTGGAAATGAAATCAGCTTGGCTATCTGGAAGATGAAGATCTGAAACTGGTGCAAATTATTCGAGGGGCAGGCAAGTGAAAGGCAGCTAAATGAGATACAGATTGATTTGTGCAAAACTGATGTCAACTGTTTCCTCTACTTCCCCTGCCACCAAACAACCCCTGGCCTCTTCCCTCACCCAAACCCCCCACCACTCCCACCATACTTTCACCCCTTCTCCCCTGAAAGATTGAACCGGAAACAGAGAGTAGTGGTTGGTGGATGTAATCAGTGGGGTCCCTTGGGAAACATAGCTCGGACCATTAATCCTAGGGTACAGGACGCACAGTATCAAAATTTGCAGATCGCACAAAAATGAGGAATGTAGTTAGCTGCTTGGAGATTTTAGGTGAGAGGGCAGTTGAAACAAAGAAGAAGTACAAGCTGATATGTTTTGGGAAGATTAATAGGAGAGAAAATATACAAAACACTAAATGATAAAATAAATTTAAAAGGAGCAGAAGAGGAGACAAGCTTGAGGTTTTAGATATACAGATCTTTAAAGGTGGGAGATGCATTTTCTTCAAAAAGACAGAAAATATTTCAAGTTTTATTAAAAGGGCACGGAGTACAAAAGCTCAGAGTTGATGGCACAACCAAAGCAAATATAGCTGATTAAACCAAGGGTAAGAGGCTTGGATTGTCAGGAACAGCCAGAAAAAGTGGGGTTCTTTTTAACAGAATAGTGACAGTGAAGATCTGATGGCAGTTTTCAAAGTGATGACACTTTGATGGGATAAATAATAAAAAAAAGAGTTTTGTTTAATGACTACCAGTAGAAACATAAGAATTAGGAGCTGGAGTGAGCCATAAATTTCCTCAAACCTGCTCTGCTGTTCAATGAGATCAATACTGATTTTCCAACTCAGCTCAATCTCCCATCAATCCCTTAGTGTTTTGTTTTGTTATTGCATCCACAATCCTCAGGATAGAGACTCGAGATTCACAGCCCACTGCATGAGGGACTGTGTCCTCATCATAATTGTATATAGCTGGTCCCTTACCTGAGATGATGATACTTAACACTCAGTTCTTTAGCTAAAATACCTACCCTGCTTAATCCCACTAACACAGGTATCCAGAATTGAAAAGAGAGGTTTGAGAAAAAATAGAACATAGTTTGCCAGAGAGTGGTGGAAGCTAAACTTGGAATACTGGGTTCAAAAGACAAATGGATAACATTTTTTTAATTAAAATGTCTTTGGGAAAGAGCTGTAAAATGGGATTAAATGGAGAGCTGAATGTACAGAATGTGCAGGGTGCTGCAACTTTCAGTGATTCTCTTCTGCTCCTAGATTATTGAACACTAAAGCTGGGCCTTGCCAAGTGGTTGCCTTCATTGTGTGAGCCCAGACCATTTTTACAAGGTATTCAATCATGGGAGCCATCAGACTCCTGTGTTTAACACACATTCACATACATTTCCAGCAGGTTTTGCTGATCATTAATTGGAAGCTGAAATCCTGGCTGATTTAATGTGTACAATACCCCTCGCTGTTGCTTTGGCCAGTGTCAATGTTTAGAGTCAGTTGCATGTGCTCAACCTTTCAGCAGCAGAGGCCAACTCCCTCCACCCTTGCACTCAGCAGATATGTGCATTACAATGAGGATCACCATTGAATGGTGTCTGGAAAGGACCAGAAGTAAAGATAGAGCCCTTTGGAACAGTGGCCTGGATTTATGTGTTCAATGCTACATCTGCACCATTGCTGCAAGTGCATTCCTGTGGCATGCTTCTTGAATTTAGTACTGCCCTCCTGTCTTGTTCCCTTTGCAAACTATTCCATTCTGTTTTGAATCATTCCAGCAAAACCAGAATTTGCACAGCATTTTGCAGCCAATGATGTACTTTTGAAGTGTATTCATTGCCATAACTTAGAAACCCCAGCAGCCGATTTGCACACAGCAAGCTTCAATAAACAATAACAAAATAAATAATCACATTTTAAATGTTGATTAAAGGTTAAAAATTGGTTGGGGCAGAAGGGAGAACTCCCCTTGTTGTATTGAATAAGCACTGTGGGGTGACCACGTGCAATCGTAGGCAAGTCCTTTGTTTAATCTCTCGCCCAAAATACAACCACCTCCAACGTTCCCTCAGCTGTGGCAGCATCAGTCTGGAAGTAATCTGGTCTCAGTCTCTGGGCTGGGACATCTCCACCAATGGCTCTGTGGTCAATCTGATGATCAATATTTGATAATATGTTTCTGGGGTGATATGGGAGTCCTCATTTAAAGCTCATCTAAAAGAGTACCTCTGACTGGTATATCAACTTTGACTTTTGCTCAAGTTCCTGCAGTGTGACTTGAATCCAAACCTTGTGCCACAAATGCCACTCACTGACTCGTGCTACAAAAGGCAAGGGTATCAGACTGAATTGGCACTAATGTAGAGTGGCTTTGGCATAAATGTATTGGTAATGAGACGCAGTGGATTGTGTCTTTTACTCAATGTAAGAATCGTTGGCAAGGACAAACCCAGTCCATCTGTATTTGTCCTTAAACTGAGTGGTTTGCTTGTCTATTCAGAAGACTGTTGTCAACCACATTGCTGGGGTATGGAGGCATGTATAGATCAGACAAGGTAAAGGCAGCAGATTCCCTTCCCAAAGGAGCAATAGTGAATGTCCTTGCAACAATGTGATGGTGTCTGCAAGCTTTGAATTCTGAACTTTGTTTAATTACTGAATTTAAATTCCCCTACTGCTAAGGGGAATTCACATCACTGGGTTGTCAGCCTAGTCCTCTGAATTG
>JAUZTB010000066.1:3835350-3848360 GCA_034780895.1 Rhynchobatus australiae
CACACACACACACACACACACACACACACACTATCTTAAAGGAACCTCATTAATTGTAACCTAGTCCGTAACAGTCACTTGGTTGCCACAGTGTTGCAGCAGTTAGTGTTGCCATTTCATGGCTCCAGCATCCTGGGATCAATCCTGACTCCAGTGCTATCTGGAGTATGCATGTTCTCTTGTGACCAAATAGGTTGCTCCTGGATGTTCCAGTTTCCTCCCACAAACTTGTTGAAAGATTAGTTGGCATTTGTAAAGTTATCCCTGCCATTGGTGGGATGGTAGGAGACTCAAGGAGAGTATAGGTTACAGGAAAATAGTGGGGGAATGGGATTGATGGGATTGCTTTGAGGGACAACATAAACTTGATGGGAAATGACCCCCTTCTATGTCATAAGGAAAGATGAAAACATGCATAAACATTGGTCTACTGCAGTGAATGCTTTGAAAATGCTTCCTTGATTCCAAAGAGTCTTGGTGTATCCTGAACATACAAAAGAGTGATATTAATGTCATTTCTTTTGTACTACGTCCCAGAATGCTCACACAGACAGGATCCTGTGACCCAGGTTACCCAATCACATGTAGGCCTTTGGAAGAAAAAATTAATAAAACTTTTAAAATAGCTAGAATTTCCATTCTGGATCACCAAGTCTCCGGATGAGCCGAGGTTGTGTATATAGCTGGTGAAGAAAGGAAGTGGCTCAGCTTTCGTGGTGGAATAGCCAACAACATCCAGCATCCAGATTCACATGTGAAGAGCAGCCACTTAGTTTAAGTACTAAAGGGGATTTCCACCTTTTCACACTAACTCCCACATAAATCAAAGCCTGCAATAAAGCTAAAAAAACTGAACAGAATACCTGATGAGAGAAAAAATAATATTCTGATGTTACAAAGAACGTGGAATAATAATGCAATTAATGAATAAATGGGATTGACTGAAAGACAGGAAGCTAATAGAGGAGCTTAGATGAGATCATCATGGCTGAATTAGTGAATTATATATATTCGATCAATGAATTTCAAGATTAGTATAAAGCCTTACATTCACTTTAATAACATTTGTATTTATATTGGGGCTTTAACATAATGAAATGTTCCAAGGAGAAAGCAAATGGCATGTGGTACTACCACGAGTCAGGGGAAGTAAAAGCACATTCACAATCAGAGAGAGAAGCAAAGCTGAGATGTTTATGAAGAGAGTGGAATGACTTGAGTCTGGTCACAGATGGATGAGCTGAGGGAGGGGGCAAAAACAGGTTACCATATTTCCTTTGCAAAACAATGTCAATAGTGAATACAAAAGAGTGGTTTTATTTGGAACTGCTTTTTCTACTAACAGATACTGCAACATTATGGGCACTGCCTGCGTAAACAGAACATGATGTAGTTCAATCTTCTCAAGTTTGTACTTCCCACAATTCCACTGATTTAAACAACTTCATCTCCCTGCTTTCCAGCTTATTGTAATTATTCAGTACACTGTACACAATACAACATAAAATTATTCCATAAAAAGAAAAAAAAGAATGAATCTATTATGAGGTCCAAATTGTACCTGTGCATTTTCCTTGCAGTTGTGATTCACTACAAATTTGGTCGGGATTTTCAGTGTGGAATGTCACGGGAGATTGATTGCTATGGAATATATGTGGTGGTTCTTGCTGTGTGTATGATATATGTTTCTTCTCAATCCGTGTGTAATATGCAAAGGTTCTGTGTCCTATGTATAATGTGTATTGACCTTCTTATACTTAAGTATATGTGCATTAAATGATTTGTAATTTACTTTCTTCAGGATTTAGCTAAGCTCAGAAAATCTTTAAAGTCTGAGGGTATGATGCCAGATCTAAGAGGTTCAGGAATAAAAAAAAGAAGTCTGGTGAGTGATGTGATGGAGGTTTTCAAAATTTTGATGGAGTCAATGTAAGAAAGACTTTCCATGTGTTCAAAACCAGAACAAAATCCATAAAGACAAGATTAAAATCAAAGTCAATCCCAAAGCCACAATGACCATGGGGGCACCTTAGATGCAGCAAAGTACATTTGCATCTCAGATATTTCTTGGGCACAGTAACCTGATAATGCTGTTTGTTTCCGAGGAAAGTTTCGCAGCTCCTGGTTCCTTTGCAGGTTCCCATCTAAGTATTAACCAGCTTTGAGTCTCCTTAGCTTCTGTTATCAATAGGGACAAAAATATATGTCTATCCACATCTATTCAGTGGCTAAACATCGTGTTGTCACAAGTGCTCTCCAGGTCACCATCCTATCAAGACCTTCCCTTTGGTTCTCTCTGACTCTCCTCCTGCAATTTAATACATTTTTATCTTGTTTCCCAGCTGATGAAAGCTCATTGATCTGAAGCATTAATTTTGTTTCTCTCTCAATAGGTGCTGCCTGACCAGTTGAGCATTGCCAGCACGTTTTATTTCATATTTTCATAATGTGCAGTCATTTGCTTTCAGCATAAAAACAGGATAGCTGCTATTTTATTTTGTGAGAACTCAGGAAAAACTTCTTTACAGAGAGTGTTTGGAATGCTGAACTCACTGCCATCCAGAGAGAGGTTCCACAAATAGCACAGAAGCTGGAAAAGCACAAGGGAGGAAGGATTAGAAAGATGGTGGCAGACACAGGAACAGAAACAACATTTAAAAGGCATCTGGGCAGGTACTTGAATGTGCAGGGGACGGAGGGACATGGAATTAATGCAGGGGAAGTAGGATTAATACAGACCTGGGCACAGATGTAGTGGGCCGAAGGCCTGTTTCTGTGCTGAATGACTCTATGACTGATTTGATGACTTGTGAGATGAAGAGGAGTGGGAGAAGTGTCGGCTGCAGCAGCCACACCGGCATGAACCTCTGAGGCTCAGTGGTCTGTTCCCGCATTCTAAGTAATTTGTAACTGAGGTCTCCATTAAAATAAGAGAGAGAAATTTCATCATAGCTTTGATGATGTTAATTTCTACTCCGTGGAACTATTTTTCATGACATTTTAATATAAAGTGCCTGTTTATTATGGAGCCAGTGTTACTCTATGCACAGTGGTACATTGTGATTCACATTTACTGTACAATATATGGTGGGCCTGTTAACTCATTGATTGCTATTCTAATAGATTAGATCTTCTTTGCTCCACATAACAAACAGGAAGAGCCACAGTTTAAAAGACCAATTATTTCAGATGACTAATGAATGAATGAGGACATAACGTAAATACAGAAGAAAAAGAAGCAGAAATGGACCATTCAGCCCTTCACACATGCTCCACCATTAAATAGGATCATGATTTCTTACCTCAGTACCACTTTCCTGCACTAACTCCATTTTCCTTAAAGTCAATATACAAAAATATACTAAGTGACTGAGCCTCCAGGCCCAGGTTAGTGAATTCCAGTGATTCATCAACATCTGGGTGAAGAAATTTCTTATCATCTTTCCTGAATTGCTGACCCTTTAGTTTGAGACCATAGTCATTAGTTCTGGATTCCTGGCCAGGAGAAACATCAAATCTGTACCTACCCTAAGAATCCTGATACCCTAAGAATCAATCCCCGAAGAATTCTGTCTGTTCCAATGAGATTGGCTTTCCTTCTTCTAAACTCAAGAAAGTTTAGGGTCAGTCCACTCAGACTCTCTTCACACAACAAAGCCATCATCCCGACATCAATCTGATGAACCTTTGTTGTACTCCTTCATTTATATTCCCTTTATACAGGGAGATCAAATCTGGACAAAATATCCTACATGGAGTCCGACCAGGTATCTACAATAAGATAGAATATTCTTTCTCATGGGTGAGCTGACAGCATGAATAGCAGGGTGTAAATGGGAAAATGTGGTGCAGGTGAAAATCTACATTATATTCTCTGAATATTGGTGTAACCCAATGTTATTTCTTTAGTTTCCAAGCTCGAAGCTGGTGAGTTCATGTTATACTACAAGCCTGAGCTCAAGTCACACTAAGAACTCCAGTCAGTCCTGAGAGAAATGTTTTATCATTAGAGGAGCCACCTTTCAGTCCAGACATTGATATGTCATCCCACCTACCTGTTCTGGTGATGTAAATGCTGGCAACGCTCTAAGCCAATAAAAAAAGATTATCAGGTATTTATCCAATTCTCTTTGTGTGATTCTTACTGTGTGTCAATTGGCTGGGCTGCTCTGCCCTATTTTACAAAAGTGACTATCTCAAAAGACTTTAATTAGCTCTAAAATGCTTTGGAATATTGTCATAGATTAATGCAACATATTTTCTTGTATAAATAGCTCTCTACATGTTCTTGAATGTGGTGCACAGCTATTAAAATGTCAGAGGTGTAATATCATTAAATATTGTCTGATTTGCTGCAAACAGAAATTCATCAAATGAATTCACTGATTCTGTGAAGTATTAGAACTTCCAGAATATATGCATTTGATGCTGCAATAAGCAGATTCTGCAAGGGTTTTCAGTGCAGCAGTTCATTAAGAATTCCTGGATTTGGGTACAGAGTGAACTCTTATCATGTGAACCTAACATTATGTACATCTCAATGCAGATTCAGTCAATGGAAGGAGTGCAAGGGAATTTCTGGGACTCTGCTATGATCTAAAGATAACTAACCTATTACATGTTTATTTTTAATACTTAAATTGTATGGAATTCATTGAATTGACCAGTACTTCCCAATCCACTAAATCAGAAATGCCTCAAACAGTACAATCTGTGAATGTATAGTATCTACTGTTTTTGGAAAAGCATCCAATGAAAAGCAGAACTGCATTTAATTCAGCAAACAGATCAATACAAGTAACGGTTAATCTTCAGGGCCACACAATACACAGTGAGGCTCATTCTATGTGTAATGCCTTATCCTATATAGTACTGTGATTGTTCTCCAGGCATATCACCTCGCCCTAAGTGATAAGATAATCATTATTGTAAATATAATGCCTCTCTTCATGGGTATGAGAAATATTTTGCGCATATAAGCTTGCAACACCAGACCACTGAAATTTACCAATGTAATATTACAGGACAGAAGATGTGATAATTGCATTACAATATTAAATGCACATGCTCTGAATTTTGCTGGTTATACTCAAATGGTTAAATCTGATAAACACACAAAATAGGGAGACTCAGAATTGTAAACATAGAGGAGAGTTAATGGAAGTGGATTCATTAGCAATTATCAAAGAATAATTGGAAATATTCTTGAAAAAGAAAATGTTGTTGGAATACAGTGATGCTCAGGCAAATTGGCAAAAAGTGGTGAGCTCCTTTTGGTGGCTGAATTTCCTGTTTCTGATTCTGTTCTTTTGAGGAAGATATCAAATTGGCTCCAGGGTTAACAGGCAATTGATCAAGATGGCATAAAATGTCAGCTAAAAGTGTTCCTTGAAGAGTATTGGGTTCGTCAAGCTATGTTTTAACTGCTTTGGGGAGTGGGTATAGAAACTGCCTAACAAGCAATCCTGATCTGTTCTATCTGAACAGATTGTGCTGGATATGAATGCAAAATGAAATCCAGAAAGTAGAAAAGGCTGCCATTTAGTGTCTGGTGACTAATCAGATTTTATCCTTATTGCAAATTATCCTTGTCGCTGTGACATTGGGCCATGTTCCCAGACGTGTGTCTCAAGTGGGGACAAATGACTGAAGGTTTGTAGCCACAGTGACGCCATGTCACCAAGGATTAGTGCTGGTGTATGACATTTTCCCTCTTATAGAATAAATAACAATGAGTACTGAACTCTCAGGCTCCTGGCAGCAGCAGTATATTAACAATCACTGGCATGAAATCAATAGCAGAAGTTAAGTATTTACACACTTAGACTAATGGTGTTAACATTTACATGCAGTCTCCTCTTCACCAAAGGAATGTTTTCCATGTTTTATATCTCCAGGAGGCTCAATCTTCTCTCACGACAAATTGATACAAAATGGAGTCACTTACTACAATATGGGAAGAACTAAAAGCTCAGTGTTTGCCAAATCAAAGATAACCCTGTGGAAAAACACTCTCCTGACCTGTTTCCTATCAGCTCTTCCTTCTTCAGTATTGGTCACAGCATCAACAAACCCTTGCCATCCTCGCTATGTTCCAGAAAGAGCAGTCCACATCATTGTCAAATCATGCATGGTGTAGACTTCATCGGCACACGCTGGAGACCATTAACTAGTCTTTGTGTGCACTAATGATGCAATTTCCTCCTCTGACAGGTGATAGTCATGAAAACCTTTAGTGACATTTCTTGGCTGTGTCATTTTTTGTGGGTGGGATATGACAACGCTGAACCATGTCACTCAACCTCTGCACAGTAAAACATCCCCAAAGAGCAAAGGTGCAAGGCATAGCCCAGTGGTCACTCTATGATGGGAAGGAAGGTAGAATTTATATAATAAAATTATTTTGACCCAGTTCAAAACCCCAGAAGACATACAAAGGGAAATCTAGCTGTTACATATGGAGGTGTCTTTAGATGTTAGAAAGTGGAGTCTGCCTCACAAGCTCAATTGTTGCTCACTCATTGGTAGATCAGCCCTTCCCTTGGCTACTCAACAGCAGATCACCACACTCCATCACTCACTCACGGGAAGATCACCATCCCTTCACTTTCACATCTACAAATCACCACTGTTCATAAATCCATCAGTGGATTACCTCTCCCTCCCTCGCTCCCTCCCTCCCACTAGTCAATACATGAGATCCACCCTAGGTATTCTTGGAGGATATCATCTTCTTCCAATACACATTGTTCAGTAGGTCACGCACTCTAGTCTGGAGATCAGTGGAGGCAGTTTCTCCCAATCAGTCCAATGTCCTACATCTCTGATACAGCATTGGCAAATCTCCGTACCTTTTCCAAGATTTTAATATACTTATGTATATTTCTACAAATGGTGGGCAGTGTATATGTGTTTACCTTCAGAAAGTGGCATATTGTCTACTGAAGCAAGTGGTGGTCATTGGTAAACCCTCATCAGTATTCCTAACTTCAGTTTTCCACAAGAACTTCACCTGCAAATGTGGGTTCATGTTGAACTGGTGAGGGAATTCTTCAGTTTTTCATGGATTCTCTTAGTTCACAGTCCCTCTGGGGCTTCTGGCTTTTCCCATTCAAAAGTGTAAATTCACCATTTTCAGGTTAACTGCTCCTCCTTTGTCCCCTTTCTCTTTTGTCCTGATCTACCCAGTTCCTCCTACACTCACCCCAGTCCCCCTTCACTCTGTTTCTTTCCCCTCCTCCACCCATTCCATCTGCCCGTCACCCACACACTTCCGCTGGGTCCGCTCCCCCCACTGTTCCCATCTGCCCTCCTCATCTCCCTTACGATTCCAGGCTCCACCTTCCTCTCCTATCAGATTCCATCACCTGTAGCCCTTTGTTGTCTCCACCTATCACCCTCCAGCCTCTGTTGCTAATTCTACCCTCCTCTCCTCCACCTGCCTATTATCCCTCCTCACCTGGATCCACCCATCACCTACCAACTCTTGCTCCACCCCTACCCTACACCTTTTTTTATACTGGCTACCTCCCCTCCCATCTTTCAGTCCAGCTGAAGGGCCTCGAACCGAAATCTTGAGTGTCCATTTCCCTCCCCAGATGCTGCCTGACCCGCTGAGTTCCTCCATCCTCTTGTTTGTTGCTGCAGATTTCAGCATCTGCAGTCTCTTGCATCTTCTTTGGATATGTGACTGGGGTGAATTATTCCTACTGACATGCTTGGAATGTGGGAACCAGGAAATTAGGAATCCAGCAATAGTGCCTATCCTTGCCAGAAACTGGGTCCCAATTTTTCTATCATGCTTAATGGCCCGTGTATTCTGCAGCCTGTGTACAAAGAGGAGTGTCTCATAATGGTCCGCAGTCATCAGCAGAATTATTGCACTCTGCCCTAGGCCATCCAGGCTCTGCGCATGAGATGCAGCTACTGAAGGGAAGCAGATTTTTGTTTTAGTTAAGAAATGTGAAATTGTTTTTTTTTAATTTTGCTTTTGGATCAGAAGGTGAAGAATTTCTGGTGCTGGAGAAAAAGCCAGATCTTTGTTTCTATTATCACACACAAGGGCAGCATTTGTAAGAAGGTAACAGCCTGAGTGGATGTTGAGAAGGCAGGATCTGCAAAATGACCCCCGTCAGAGAACAGCGAGAATGCAGTGCTATAAGGCACACCAACATGAAACTGACTCTAGGAGGCCCTTCAAAAGCAGGCAATAGCTGTACTTCATGCTTGAAGTCATATGAGACAAAGCAAGACATTTTGCTGGCACCTTATCTGCAGCAGCAGACAGAATTCTGGGCAAAGTTGTGATAAAATAAATCCAATGCATTGTCCTCTAATGCTCCAGGCATGTTTACGCAGTGCTTTTTTAATCCCATTCCAATGCTCCCCCTTGGTAATACAGTATGTTTTTATATGTTATCAAGCCTTGTTCCCTCCTGTGGTTCCGTAGTGCCTGGCTGTTCAGTTCTTGAAAGAATATATTCTTGGGCTGTGGGTGTTATTAGTCAGGGTACAGTTTGTTGTCCATCTGTTATGGATTGTGCAGCTTCCCTGTCACTTTGGTGAACATTTACAAATCAATCACATCTAATTATTAGAAGAGACAGATTGACTGACTGGACAGTCATGGAAACAGGCCCTTCAGCCCTACTGGTTCATGCCAACCAAAATTCCTATCTGAGCTCTTCCCATTTTCCCATATTTGCCCCACAACATCCTAAATCTTTCCACTCCATGATCCTGCCCAACTGTCTTTTAAAAGTTGTTATTGTACCTGCTTCAACCACCTCCTCTGGCAGCTCATTCCACATACACACCACCCTCTGTGTAAAACAGGTTGGCCTCTCAAGTTCCTATTAAATCTCTCGCTTCTCACCTTGCCCTCCAGTTCTTGATTCCCCAACCCTGGGAAAAAGACCATGCACATTGACCCTACCTATGCTCCTCGTGATTTTATATACCTCTGTGAGATCACTCCTCATTCCCCAAGAGCTGGCATGGGCATGATGAATTGAACGGCCCTCTTTTTGTTTGCATGTTTCCATGATTCTAAGATCAGGGAAGGATTGAAGCCAGATATTGGCCAGACTGCATGAGATCTTCTGGCCTCCTTCCCTGAAGAAAGTGAAACATGTGAATTAAGATGTCACGTTGTTTACAGCAAATGCCATCTTAATGCTCATTATTGTAGATTCCAGGGTTGGTATCTTATGATTATGGTTTAGTTCTATGTATTAGGTTATGAACATAATTAAAGAAACGATTTACATTTGCAGCAAAAACAGAAAACTGGAAAAACTCGGCAGGTCTAACAGCACCTGTGGAGGCAAAAGATGCAAGTTGATGTTTCAGTTCAGGATGGTACGTTCAGTCCTACTGCAGGATTTCAACCCAAAATGTTGACTTACTCCTTTTGCCTCCACAGGTGCTGCCTGCCCCACTAGTTCTTTCAGTAATATGCTCTTTTGTTCTAGATTCTGGTGTCTGTAGTCTCCTTTGTCTTCAATTTTGTTGTAATGTTGGAGATGCAATATCCAAGTTGTACACAGGAAAACCCCACGGGTTCCAGGAGAGGTTGAGTTTATGAGGACTTTATTCCCTGGAATGTAGGAGTATGAGGGGTGATCTGATAGAGGTACATAAGATCATGAGGGGCACAGACAGGGTTAAAGCACACAGTCTTTTTCCCAAGGAGGGGGTAAAAACAAGAGGGCCTGGGTTTAAGATCAGAGGTGAGAGATTTCATAGGGACATCAGGCGCAGCTCCTTCACACAAAGGGTGGTGAGTATTTGGAACGAGCTGCCAGAAATAGTGGTTGAGGAGGGCACATTAGCAACATTGAAAAGCCATCTGGTAAGTACATGGACAGGAGAGGTTTAGAGGGGTCTGGGCCAAATGCGGGCAGATGGGACTAGCTCACTGGGTAACATAGTCAGCATGGATGAGTTGGGCCGAAGGGCCTGTTTCCATGCTGTATGACTCTGTGACGAGGATTCTAATCACAAACAAGTCACTTGTAATCGCCATTGACTGAGTTTTGTGCTGTGTAGCACCCATGCGTGTCTACCAAGAGCTGGGAAATGAGTTGGAGGGTTAAGATTTTGTGAGTCCCCTTTTATTACAAATATCCAAAGTTTTTGGTTCTATTCTGGAGGACACAATTGGCTGGAATTCTAACTAATTCTAACTAAGGATGAACGTTCAAGGTCTAAACTCTGTTCTGTGCTCTCCGTTTACCTTGAATATTTAGTTTTCTTCCTTTTTATGCAGAACACAACTTTCAAAAGGGAATCAGCTACATGTTTTAGAGGAAGTATATCCAGGGCAAAGAGCAGGGGTGAGGTGGGATTAACTGGGCAGTTTTATTAAAGATGGTCAAAATGTCCTCAGTCCATTCTGTAAGATTCTGTACTTATTGACAATCATTTAATCAACGAAACACGATTTTAGTTTATTTTTTATCCATTTTCAACAATGAAACCAATGGGTCTCTAACAGTGGCCTGGTTTTAACTGGTCGAACTACAGGGGTCCCCGGCATCACTATTTTAGCACAAGGTTTTCCGCCACATCTGTCACAGATACTTAAAGTAACACCAGCACATAATCCACAAACAGGACCAGGAAACGGTGGTGTTAATACTGTAGTCGATTAGGTCCGTCATCAGAGGATTCGCTCATTCTTACGATCGTCTGCCTTACGGCTCCAATATTCCAAAGAAAGGCTTTTAAATTGCAGTACAGTCCTCAGACACGTTTTACTGGCGCAACAGCGCTGGGTGGCGGGGTAGGGGTAATGAACCAATGTGTAATCCCGCAAGGCGAAGGGCAAGTCCAGTAACACCATTAGGGACAGATCCATAAAGTGTGACCCTTTAATAAAACCCTTGGGGGCGCCTCGAAGCGGCATCAGAGCCTCCCCGTCCCACCAGGCGTCGGAGCGCGGCCAATGTCATCGTCGCTGGACTCGTCTCATGAACGGCCGTTCACCAAACAAGGGCAACTTCTCGTTATGTTTAAATAAAAGTAAATGAAGATACAAACTCTGAAGTTAATAAGGATTCACTGAAGATCTTAAACAAAAGACCGAATGATGATACAGTCAGCAATGAGGGCAGGAACCACCAATGGCGGGGTTTAACCCCCTGTCTCCCGGAAAGTAGCCGGACCACTTTGAGCTGGTCGGTCACTAATGACTATGAAACACGAGTCATTTCGAGGTTTAACCCCCCCGATGTCTCGTGCTGTCCGGAGAAAGACCTCGAGGAAACGCGTCAAATGAGGGGCGAAGTTCGTCCTGTTTAACGGCGCTACGAGTACTGGCTCAAGGGTTAATGGTGGGTCCGAGTCCTGGCGTTGTATTCAGCGCCCGGAACATTCAGATGGTTACCTCTCTCCTTCCTGCAATCAATACATTTGTAAAATCCTTCCTCCGTGCCTTTTGTATATATAACATTCGCAGTGGCATAAATTGGTAAGATCCACAGAGGATTCACATTTAACGTCGCCCCTTCTCTTGAAAGGGGCGAGTGGAAAGGGAGCTGTGGATTGACCCAGTTTATCGCCCCACATGTCCCGCGCAGCGTTTCTGGAGCAAGAAAGCGCAGAGACGGTGGGTAAACATTGAGTGTTTTACAGGCCAGTGTGAGATATTACCACAGAAACGGAAAATGCTGGAAATACTCAGCAGGTCGGGCCGCGTCTGTGGGAAGGGGAACAGAGTCAACGTTTCAGGTCGGAGATCCTTCGTCAGAACTGAAAAGGAGGCAAAAGCAGCTTATTAAACTGCAGGGAGGGTGGCGAGGGGGAATGTCCCTGAGAGGGTAAATCCAGGGTGACCATGGGGATAAACTGTAAACAGGATACCTGGTCAATGAGTGAATGGGAGCAGTTACGGAGTGAGAACATAGACAACACTGTGGGAGTTGTGAAATGCAGAACGGGGGACATGCCGGGTAGGTCGGGTTGGGAGTGTCCTCCACTCCCAGACATCGCAAAAGAACGGACATTGCTGAACAGATACAGACTGAGAAATCAAGTCAGCGGAAGTTGTAGAATTCAGTATTAAACCCATAAGGCTGCAACATGCCCAGGCAGGAGATGAGGTGCTGTTCCTCAAGCTGGTGTTGGGTCTCACTGCGACAGTACAGGAGGCCACAGACCGATGGGACAGAGTGGAAGTGGGATGAGGAAGTGACACACAGCGGGAAGCTCGGGGTCACCGCTGTGGACTGAACACAAAGGCTCCACAAGACAATCACCCAACCTGTGTTTGGTTTCTCCAACGTGTGAGCACCGAATGCAGTGCACTCGATTGGAAGAGGTGCAGGTGAATCACTGCTTAATCTGGAAAGATGGTTTGGGTCTCAGGATGGAAAGAAGTGAAAGGACAAGTGTTGCATCACCTGCGTTTGAAGGGAACCTGTAATGTTGATCTTGGTTAAGTTCCCACAGACGCAACTGGACCGGTTCAGTATTTTCAGCATTTTCTGTCTTTGGTTCAGATTTCCAACATCTGCAGTGATTTTTTGATTTTCATTTACCTGTGAGATATTATCATCCAGTGTTAAGCTTGGTGAGTGTTAGACAAGCTACTGTAACACAGGCAAGTGTCATGTTTGTGAATATTAGGTTGAGAAAGATTTATGGAAGGTTACTACTACATCATATATATTATGCCACAGATGTGTTCTGCGTCAACTATTTTTATTAGCAATACCATCTCATGAATATGTTGATAATGATTGCCACATGAGTTATTGGTATCATTTTGAAGAATGGTTGAAGGTCAATGTCATCTCGCACCTTGCATTGAAAGTAAAGACAACCAACCCCAGTTGGATTCTCTCCCCTTTTGTTTAACTAATTACAGGCCTGGTGAAACCCATACATAATTCTATTTCATTTGGGAAAAGTTACATTAATTTTTATGTTAAAATAGAGTTAACCACAAGACAGTTTTTAACACTGTAAGTTGAATAATTTTTTTTCACCCCTGAATAATTATTGCT
>JAUZTB010000066.1:3892939-3904498 GCA_034780895.1 Rhynchobatus australiae
CAATTTTCCCACAAGCATTTTGAATGTTCATAATGTCACTACATTATAAAGATGTATGTAATTGTTCACAAATCATTTAGGAATAGTAATTTGATACAAAAAATGTAAATCCACTTTAGTATATTATCTTTCAGTCACTACTTCTAGTAATAGCAATATGCTTTGATGTTTGGGTTTGAGGCATCAACTGAAAAGATTACCTTAATTGTTGCATTTATTCATGAATATTTCTGCTCTCCTTCCAGAATTTCTAGTATAAAGGCTGAGCTTCATGCATCTGGCAATTTAGCCCGAGTTTCTTTACATTGAAACTTTCAAATTAAAATAATGGCAAACAATAGTTTGGATTTTGTAATGCCTGAATTGCAGTACCACTATGTCAGACATTCCCTCACAATCCCCACCTTCCAACTTGGTAGGAGAGCACAAGTTTGGGACAAACTATTTATTTACTTAACAGGAACAGACTGTACTTCATCTGGCATAAGTCAGAGACTTGGAAGAGAAGTGATTCACAATGAGGCGGTTGGACTGCACCCCAATGACTGATTATAACTTTGGCTGAGTGGGATAAGCTAAAGATTTGTTATATTCAGCCCTTTCTGTTGATATCTTAAGCCTATGTACCATTTCCCCTATTTATGACATAGAGATTACTTAAAAGATAACCGATTTATAAATAATTTGCATTTATCCAAATGTTAGTTTGGAATCATTTGGAATATTTTATACAATTATAAACCTTCAATATAAAAACTGTATATAGACACCCACTTCCGAGCCATTAGACTTCAGACATCATGCTGACTAATGGAATTTTCTAATCCATGTTTGGAAATAAACTATAAAAGTAGGAATGTGGGCAATTCCAGTACAATCCATCAATACAACATTTGAGGCCTGTCCCCACTTCCATTTGGCTGGACAGCCTGAGTCCACTGCTCCACCACTGGAGGAACACACTGAATCAAGGTGACTGTGTCCACTCTGTAAAGATCCCAACAAAGAGAGGCAGCTCCCTCAGAAAGACATGGCTAATGCTTGTGAATGGGAGCTGTATATCATCTTGAACATAGTGCCCTCGGCTCACAAGACTGACAGACATAGCTATCAATTCAGATGGACAAGATACCTTGCCAGGGTATATCATCTGGGAAGATGTCCCTGTGGTTCCTCTTGCCCCAGAAGAAATCAATGAGCTTCTTCTGGATTTTGGCAATGAGACCAAGGTGACCAATTGGTATCACGTCATTGAGGCAATCAGCTGGTTTATGAATAGTGCTTGACCCAACCATGTGGAACAGTCCTGGCCAGTGCCAGAGCCAAGTGGTGACCTTACTTCCAATTCTTGCCAGTTTGCCAGCTAAGTTTCTTCAGATAGACTCTGAGATCGAGGAGGTTCATGGTGTTCCACACAAATAGTTTCATTTCTCCCAGAAGGGAGTCCACCCACTACTGACCTACAAGGAGACACAAGAGACAGCAATGCTGGAATCTGGAGCAATGCACAAGATGCTGGAGGAACTCAGCAGGTCAGGCAGGATCTATGGAGGAAAATGGACGGTGTATGTTTCAGGTCAAGACCTTTCATCTGGACTGGGAAGATGAAGGGGCTCGATCCAAAACATCAACTGTCCATCTCCCTCCATAGATGCCACCGGCCCCACTGAGTTCCTCCAGCATCTTGTGCGTTGCTCTTGACCGACCAGGAGTCTAGAACAATTCTCCTAATTGATGAAGGACGTGGCTGTAAAGACACATCAGTATTCTCGCATCCTCTGCAAGTCTACAGGATCTGTGACCACCAGGACCATGGCTTCAAATGTAAGCCAAGAGGATGACCTCTATACTCAGTCTTTGCAGACCCAAACTCATTGACCTCGACTGGAATGGGTGGAATGGGATAGAATTAGTTGGACAAGGACCTCCTGATGCACGTCTCTCCCAATGTATTCAAGGAGCCAGTAACTTTGGCCACTTGGGAGCAGAGTCCCAAAGTTGAACCCGGGCCATGAACTTCCACCGGAATCCAAACGCACACAGGTATTGCTGATTCCCCCTGTCAAACCCATTTGAGGGAGAGCAAGGTAACTGACAGACCTGGTCCCTGATGAATCAGGTCCGGGTTCGAATGGATATAATCCTTGATACACCAGCCAGAGGTTCTACAGGGCTGGTTAAGGTGCCACAGCACGGTGCCCAGGCCGGTAGACATGGCCGGGGCAAAGATATTGCAAACGGGGCTCCAGTTTCTTTAAAGCCTAGATCTCCCGTCTTGAGCAGTAGGGCGCCGACTGCCCTGCCCTACCAGAGGAGCCCGGAGCCCTGTGGGGAATGTATCTCACACTGCGCACGCCATGCATGACACCGGAGAGACGAGTTTCTCGCTCTCCCGTGTGATCTGAGAGTGACAGACTCCTTCCTTCACCCCCCAATCTCAGCGGCCCGGCTGCTCCGCAAAATATTCCATTGAGGGCTTGTCCCCAATTTCTCCGCACAAGTTTCTCCTGTTTATAAAGGTACCGCAAAAAACAAAATTCTGGACAATCATTTGGGACTCCCCAAGATCGCAAACAAAAAGTTTTAAACTACGTTGGTGAGGATATTCCAGTAACTGTTCTTGCTCACAGCATTCCACACTGACTAATGAATCTGGGGAGTGTGTTCCACTTCGCCCGATGATTTACTTCGGTTATATTTTTACTGAGTCGTTTTGATTTCGCACTTATTTAATGTTTTTTTCCTTCAAAGGACTCGCTTCCCCACATCGAAATATCTTCGCAATTCCTGCAGGGTTTTAACGTTGAAACATCCAAAACGAACTAACAAGGCTCATCATTTAACAGCGTCTCTGGCCTGCGGGTTAACGAACGAATTAAAATAAGTGTTAACATCCAAATTTAAGAAGTTCTGTGAAGAGGTAAATAGTTGGCGGGAACTCCAACGGATGGTTTATTAGATTCTTTATTGTCTTCAGCAACAATCTTCGCTACATCTTGCGAGACACATAATGCTACCTGAAGCTAACTTACAATTGCAAACTGCTGCCGAGACCTTGCACTCCGCTACCACTGATAGCCTGTCCTGCAGGCATTTATTTCGCTGGGTTGAGCGGGAGTTGGTGCTGGTGGTGTTGAGCAGTCACCGTTCAGTATGATGTCTGTTCAATTATCAATGTCAAAGTCGAATTTATTGTCATCTGCACGAGTCCATATCTGCACAGGTGCAATGAAAAACTTGCAGCAGTATCACAGGCACATAGCATCATTTACACAACATTCAGAAGAAAAACACAAATTAAACATAAATTATACGCAATTTTTACATGAAAGAACACAATTAGAACAAAAAAAGTCAATTTTATTGCAAAGTGATCATAGTGCTCATAGCGTTGCTAAACTGTAGTGATTAGGGTTGTGTCGATTGGTTCAAGAACCGAATGGTTGAAGGGAAGTCTCTGTTCCTGAACCTGGTGGTGTGGGACTTCAGGCTTGTGTACCTCCTGCCTGATGGGAGCTGTGAGAAGATGGCACGGCCCGGATGGTGGGGATCTTTGATGAGGGGTGTTGCCTTCTTGAGGCAGCACCTCCTGTAGATACCACCGATGGTGGGGAGGGATGTGCCCGTGATGTTTTGGGCATATTTTATTTGAATGATGTAAGATTTCTGCAGAACACCACTGCCTTAGCCCAACCCCTCCGTTGCCGAGTGATACCTGATCAGTTTGCGCACCTTGGGCAGGGCGCTGACATCATCTTGGTCTTGAATCCAGTCACATCTCCTTCATTCCGCAGAAAGTGGTCTTTCAATCTCAGCCATAGCATGTGGCGGAGGAAAAGGCAGAAAATGATGGAGAAACTCAACATGTGAGGCAGTATTGAAAATCACGATGATGCCGGAGGAACTCAGCAGGCCGGGCAGCATCCGTGGAGAGAGCAGGCGGTTAACGTTTCGGCTCAGGACCCTTCTTCTGGACCCGGATTCCAGCATCTGCAGTCCTTTGTTTCTTCAGACGAGGCAGTATTTGTGGGAAGAGAAACTGTTAGCGTTTCAGGCAGAACTGCCGATGAAGGGTCTTCGAGCGGAAAGGTGAACTGCTTCTCTCTCCACAGATGCTGGCTGACCTGTTGAGTTTCCCTTGCATTTTCTGTTTTTATTTCAGGTTTCTAGAGTCTGCAGTTTTGTTTCGAGTTTCATTTACATGCAGAAGAGGTGTTAAATAGCGTCTATTGGAAGGGGAGTGATCCCCCGGTTAACCTCACGTCGGTGTTGACTGGGTTGTAGAAAGTTCTCATCGACCTGTTTCTGTGCAGAAAACTTTAAAAATTGATACGCATAAACATGGCAGTCTGAAATTCCAGCAATCATCGATTATGATTGTGGTCATCTTTCTTGTTCATTGCGTTTTTATATAAATGCAAACACCCATTGCCCGGAGGCGTTTATATACACAGAAACCATGAATGATTTCCGCTCGTGGTTATGGCTTTAACAAGCAATTAACAGAGAAACCCGTCAAAATTATGTAACCATGTTTTGTTACGGAGACTGGTTCTTTTTCTAAAACTGACATAGAAATAATTTCAAGAAGTAAAAATTAAGTATCGCAGGAAAGTGCTTCTGTATAATTTTGTCAATATGACAGGGGCTGAAACGTCTGAACTACCCCGTGGTCTTACAAGTGGTCTCCAGACTCCAACAATTCAGTCCATGAAAAACGCAATATGTCCTTATCACTTGTGTAGATACTGCGGTCCTGGAATCGCGGGGGTGGGGACTGGGTCTTAGTTCTGAGCCATCGGACTCAACAGACTACACCATGCTCTGTTGTTATTGGGGTGTCTGTGAACTGATATTTTTGCCGGTACTTTACTGTGCAGGACAGGAAGTCAATACCACCCGATGTTTCTCGACTGCAATGGGGAGCCAAACTCTCAGTCATTCCTAGATTGCAAGCGGGGATTAAAGGATGGTTAAATGAAGGATTAAAAAGAATGTGGGGAGAATAAAAAGAATAGATTTAGTGTAGGTGCGGATTCGATGGGCCGAACGACCGGTTTCCTTTATGTATATCTCTTTGACTCATTTAAAGAATGAATTCTTTCATCTACATTCACCTGGTTGATGAAAACCTAGTTGTGTAAAAAAAAAGACTGGAATTAGTGTAGTGAGATCGCAAGAAGTTTGTCAATGCTGAGTCCAGTGGAGGGATTTGGACAACTTTATGACGCTCTGCGGGAGTGAAGCCTTGGGGCGGGAAACAACAAATACTTTACACCCGGGCGTTTCGGAGCAGTTTTGGTTTGTTTACGTAGGGACAAACCCCACATTCGTGACTTCCGTTTGCGATGACTTCCATTTATAACAGGCAGGGAGGGACCTCTCCCGAGGAATGGACGGAAATTCGGAGGCTGGGTCAGCAAGGGGCCCTCTCGCCAGATACACCAGCAATCATAGGCCAAGAGACCAGGGAATAGGAGTCTGCCCGGTCTGTCAGAGTCTGTGGCGGGACACGAGGAGGGGGAGGGGCACCTGCCCTGAAAGTAATTCAAAAAACCAATTATCGTGCAAGCTTCCAAGTCAAAAGATGTCAAAAGGAAGTAATTGGCTTTGCTGAGTTCCTTTCACATTATTTATCAGAGCTATTATCTCATTCATTTGAACGGCAGCTCATCAGATTCCCAGTCTATGGGACCTCTCTTCCCAGGTTTTGGTGATAATTCCTCTCCAGTTCCTACTACTGTCTCCACTCTATACATCGTCCACGTGGCAATCAATTAGTATTTCCATGCTGCTTTGCATTAGGGTGTTAGATGTCAAGTTCATAAATTTCAGCCATCTCAATGGATTGGGCTATCTGCCCTTCAGACTTCTTACATAAGACAGACCAGAGCACAATGTGGCCCGCTCTAATCAGGAACATGCCCACGGAGGAAGTGGCTAAAATGATAAACTGCAGAAACCAAATCTTGCTCTGTTCTGGTGATACAGCGTTGTCAGGCGGGTTTCAGCTGAAGCACATTTTTAGGCACTCTCCGCCTTCACATCATCCGACTGCTGACTCCCAGTGACTCGTCTCATTGACATAAATGAAAGGTTCGTCGCTGGCGACATGATCTAAAGCGGCAAAGTTGAGGCGTTCAAAATTGACTCAGCAGTCCGATCCCTTGTCTATTGTAGGCGGAGCTGGTTTAACTGCACCGACCCGCGATCACAAGAATGGGACGCAAGGACCCTGACTTTTCTGTCAACATCAAGTCGAGTTATACTTTATTATCATTCACCCATATTCTATAAAAACACACGAACGAAATGTCGTTTCCCCCAGACTCACACAACAGAGGACGTAGAGAAAACAGACAGCATACAATAAGCGCAGACAAAAAAAATGCAATTACAAATAGTGCAAAAAAAACCCCGGTAGATACAATACAAAATTAGTGCAGGGGTAGTGCCAAACCGGTTTAGACGAAGAAAATACAGAACTCAGCGTGTTGCACGAAATGTACAAACATGTTCAGCAGCAGCCAAAGTTCGTAAACGGCATGTTCTTATACAACATGTAACTGTGCCATCGGCTGTGTAAACCAGTGTCATGATTTTAGATTAGTGGTCTGAGCAACCTATGACATTTAACAGAGCGCAGCACGTAGAGAACCCTCGCCGGAAAATTAAAATCCGCAAGGAATTGCGAATTCGCAGTATTTAAGCCAATGTTCACACCTGCCATTAAAGTGCGAGAAACGATAGCGTCGGAGACTTGGCAGCGTGCAGGTTAGTGAGGTTCTTCAAGAAATTGGTTGCTTGTGACGCCTAATTAGCCGCACAACTTCAGTCCAAAAAAAAACCTCATCCGCAACATTCTCTCATAAATCAAACTCAGTTTACGGTGTATGGTGAGAGGTTTCTGGGAGATTTCAGCAAGCCTGAACTAAATATGTCTCCTTTGTAGCAATAACTTCTTTAATCATCAATATCATGGCTATTTAACATTGGCAAGTAATAATGTAGGCAAAAATGAATTTATGCATCTGATGACCATAAAGGAACCAGGTCTTTGGTGAAATTATACATTAGATGCAATTAGAAAAATAATAGAAGAGGCATTTGTCTGTAATTTGCATTGGTGCGCCTCAAAACCTCTCATACACTTACTGTTGAGATATGGAAAAACTTCAAGCTTCTGCAGACGGCAATGAGGTGACTTATTGGGGAAAGTGTTTCTCGAAGTTGGTCTGCGGACCACTGTTAACCAAGGCATCGTGAGAACTCATCTACTCTTTTATTTCAATGTAGCGGGGCAGGTCCGTCCGATTTATCGAATCGGTCCCAGGATGGGACATTCACTGTGCAACACTGCTCGGCACTGCCGAGATTTACCGTGGAGTCTCTCAAGCTGCGACAGTTTGATTTAAAGGCGAGGATGTCACCAAATGAGCAAAAGCTGACACCCACTTTAAAGTTAGCTGCATTTCACTTAAAGGATTTTTCCAATTTAGACGTTACAGCGCTTTTGAATTGCGATAAGCTGTGTCAGTAGCGCACGGAGAACTGAAAAGTCTTCTTGTTCCAGTGTAAAATATTTACATCCCGGAAGGGAAACAATTCACGCATTAGTAACTGCTCTCTTGTAATTGCGTGGAATTTGAAGTGAAAAGGTAACTTGGATGTTCCTAGGCCATCGCCGCACCCCGGGTCTACATTGAGTGTTGTTGTCCCACGGTTGGCACCATATTCCATGTTCTCTAAGAAACTGTGGAATTTACAGTTGGAAGTTTGTCAGCACAAAGGACCAACAGAAAGTTTTGGTTGTCAGATGCGTTGTTGCAGCCATTTCCAGCTCTTGGTCCCTTAGGTAATTCCGTGTTGGTCATTCTCGTCTGCAGCCAATAACTTTGCAGACTTCTGCACTAACACGATGCAAAATGTCTGTCTTCTCAACTGACACTCATCCTACCTAATGTCAAGCCAGTAACGTAATGTGAAGCCTTGTCGAACCTCACCAAGTGAATTCCTTGCTTGCGATTCTATGCAGTGAATGTTGGGAAGATATTTTGTCCTGAATTGTATCACAACTGAGTTTGAGTCCATTCTCACCCACCGAGCGCGCTCACGCACCTGTAGAGCAGGAACCCTTCGTTATTTTTTCAATTCAGTGATACTGAGGCCGCTGCGCGGTCTAAATCACAGCAAGCAACGGAAAACCTGACCCTTTCCTTTCCTGTATTTAACAATGGGGTTCTTCATGCAGCTCTCGGGGAACCGTGATACTTTGATAAGTGGACAGATTTCGAGTTCATTCTCCATTTTACTGATGTCATGACGAAAGCACCAGCGATAATCTGTCTTGAAAGGCCTTGGTATAAACGGTGAAGTCACTTTATGGCGACATGTCTCTTTGTTCTACTTAACATGACATTCAGAAAATAAGAGTGGTCTTACACAAGGAAAAAACCAGCATATTAGTGTTCCTGGTAGCCTTCGGTTCACCATTATTCAGAATTTTCACTCCATAAATCAATGTAGTAAACTTTAAGAACTATCTGGAAATGAAGTAATGTTGAAGCCCAGAACGTTTCACACCGACATTGTTTTGGTGCCTTTCAGTTAGCTGAGGATCTTGCAGAACCATTCTTTAGTTGAACTGAAGCAGCAGCTTAAGGTCTTGGTAACATTTGTTCTAATATTTATTTCTAAAACACCAAATATTTCTCATCGTCCTGTCCCGGTATTCCACACGATGTCTCCCCACAGGTCATCTGATAGAAATGGATTCTCGGCAACAATCTATGGTGCCAGATCCACTTCGATTAAGTTTTCATATGTTGGAAATACTTCGAATATCTTCAATGTCCTGGTTGGAACAATTCACTCAAGTATTTTGGCAAAATGGCGCTTTCGTCTAACAGAGGCCAAATCAGCACCACCAGTAATTGAGGTCTAACTCTCTGTGAAATAAATTAATTTGTTGCATGTCTCCCAGTACATAATACGTTTGTCTACAGTCATGCAAAGCATATGAGTTCTTGCTGTCTGGGTTCAGGAATGTAGAGATGGGCTTTCGGGTTTTCTAATTCGCATGTTTAAATCTATTCATGAAGATAAACATTTCATTTAGAGTTCATCAATCCTTCCTGATGTTTTAAAGTTAAGTTGTGTTGTTCCAGAACATGACAGCAGGAGATCTTTGAGGTTTTGAGTGTTCATTTTACAGTTAATGGAGACTTGTCATATCGACTCAGACTGCTGCAATCTTTAAAATATTTCGAGATTCAAATATCTAAAAAAATGTTCATATTCGGAGGATGTTCATTACTATTAATGTTGAATCTATTATTATACCAAAGCTGTGATCTGCCTTGGTATTCAACTATTTTATACTTTTGGAACCATTCCTTCCACCGTTACATTTAAATGCCACATTGAACATGACTCGTTTTACGTTGAAGCAGTAATGTTGCAATTTCCATTGCTGCCAATGTTACTGAGTAAGCAGTAGGTAAAGATTCTGACGTCCCATGGTGTCATGAGATTTGGAGCTGAGGCGGCGCTGGGGGTGAGGTACAGCTTAGTCTGGAACTAATTCAATGGCGGGACAAGCCCAAGTGACAGGAAAGGCCTTCTCCTGTTCTCTGTGTTGCTGAGCATCCCCGATTTCCGTCGGCAAACCATGACACCACTTCCCAAACCTCTCCTCTCAACGTCTCCTTTCTTTGAGGTTCTCCTTGAGGTTTCAATGGGGCTTGTGTGGGAAACTGGCGCGAAGGTCAAAGACCAACTGGAGGAGCAGCCACGAGGGGCTTTTACTTCCTGTGTTCTTCAAACCTCCCTCTTTGACCGAGTTTCTGATCACCTGCACTAGGTTGTCCTCATGTGGAACAGTGTCACAAAAACACCTTGGGAGGTTTTGCAGTGCTAAAGGCGCAGTGTCAGTTGTTGTTGTAACAGTTATGTCGCCACTACACACCTCACCGCTCATGCGGTCCAAAGATGGACTTAACCCCATCCCGTGAGAGAATGTTCCAGGTTTAATGCAATGCCTTACCTTCAGATTTCCTTTCACTAGCATCCCCACACCCGGACCCCATGGGGAACTGCCATTGCCGATCACAGGAGCTGGCCACATGTGGACCGCAGGAGGGAGTTAACGAAGGCAAACCGCTCCCGCCATGTACATATGACAGGGTGCCTAACCTTTACACAGCGCTTGAGAGACTCCCACGGCCGTTTAAGCGACCCGACTTCTCCATCCAATTAGTTACATCAGTAAATTAGAAGTTTGGTGCAAAGTTACTGAATTCTGTTCATAGGACCATAGAGAAATATATCTAGTCACAGCTGCAACTATCTGGGAGGTGAGAATTAAATGAACACTGCTTTGCAGCAGTTCCGATTTTGCAGTCGAAATGAATCCGTAGTTAGGTTTTAGTGAAAATTTATATTTCTTTTAGCATTGTTATAAAACTACCAGAGCGACTAATGTCTCAGACTGCGGAACTAAAGTCTCACCGGCTTCCCACTGGTGCAATTGTTTAAGGGGATTCTCATCTTTCGTGTGACGCTGGTCGTGTTCACTCCGCCACCAACCCTCACCTGACATCACTTCACCAGTGGGCAGAACTGCTTCAGAAAAGTCAGGCTCTTTTATAAGGCACTTTAAGGTAATTTCTCAGTTTTCGGCGATCCGCACAAAAATAGATTTTTAAACGATGAAACTCATTGGACATTAGTTTGTATTTTATAAATTCGTCTCGAGCTGTAAGGTCGATCATTGTTCGAGGCCGTTTAAATCGGCGTGGTAACCAGATGAGCGCCGGAAATTGCTCTATTCCGTGAACCGTTGTCCGGGTTGCCGACTTCGGCGGGTTAAATTGACCCGCCATCTGGTAGTTCTGCCCATGTCCTGAAGCTCGTGGGGTGATCCTGAAGCAAGTGCCCAGTATATAAGCCCCTTTGTTATACACTCGGGACGTTCTGAAATGTGCCCAATCAAGTTTGCTCAGTTGTGGGCCAGGTTTATCTTTTAATCTACCAAAGTTTGGGTCTAATTTTAGAAGGTGTATCCGGTGTGTAATTTTAACGTCACCTGAAAGTAGCCTGGACGGTGGATTCACTCAAAAACACGCATTTTGGCGGAGGTGCGGAATTTGGAAGGAAGTCAGGAGACACCAACTTGCGAGAACTGATGAAAGGCCACAGAGCAGCAGCGTTGCTTTGGTTCTCTCCCGAAGCCGCCTGACCTGCTGAGTATTTGCAGTGTGTTCCGTTGTCTCAGAACACCGGCGTTTACCTGCAGCCCCTGTGCGAGAAGTTCGGTTTTGTGCCGTGCACGAGAAAGGGAAGAACTCACCACTGACAAATACATAGAACACAGAACCTGTCAGCACAGTACAGGCCGTTCGGCCCACGATGTTGTGCCGACATCTTATCCTGCTCTAATATCCATCGAAACCTTCCCTCCCACATAGCTCCCCATTTCTCCATCTAAGAGTCTCTTAAATGTCCCTAATGTATCTGTCCCCACAACCTCTGCCGGCAGTGCGTTCCACGCACCCACCA
>JAUZTB010000066.1:4239164-4249793 GCA_034780895.1 Rhynchobatus australiae
TCCAGTTCTCAGTTTATTGCATTGTAGATTATGTCCCTTCACATACTCATCTGGGTACCTTGCAAAAAAAAATTGTTTTTGCTTCCAACACCCTTTCAAGGCATTGAGTTCTAGGCTTCTACTTTCCTTTCAATGAAAATAATTTTCCTCAACTTCCCTCTAATCATAATACATTGACAGGCCAGTGTCCTCCATTATTAACCTTCCTGACAAGGAAACAGGTAGTTCTTTTTCACCATCTAGTCCTCTCAGTTTAAAACACCTCAGGTAAATCTCCTGTCTCCTTTGTTCCAAAGGAAACAAGTCCAGTCTAGTCAGTCTCTCTCCATAATCTTAACTCCCCTGCCCTAGAAATACCCTTGTCGATCTTCTCTGCACCCAATATAGTGCTACCGTATCCTTCCTGTAGTGTGGGGACCTGAACTGTACACAGTACTCTAGTTGTGGTAGAACTAGCATTTCATACTGCCTCCCTTCTTTACCATTCTATACCTCAGCCAATAAAGGCAAATATACTTATTTGTCTTCTTAACCACCCTGTGGGCACACAGTCCATGATCCCTCTGTTCTTCCACACTTCTTGGTATCCTACCATTTAGTCTGAAGTCCCTTGTTTTGTTTACCCTCCCAAAATATATTACCTCAGACTCTAGTTCAAATTCCACTTGCTACCATTGTGCTTACCTAATCATTAATAGCTTCCTACAGCTAAGAACTTTCTTCCTCACTCTTAATTTTTTTTATCATCATCTAATGAATTAATTAAGTCCAAGTTATTAATATAATTCATGAAAAGCAAGGGACATAGTACTGATGCCTGCAGAACACCACTGTATATAGCCCTCCAGTCACTAAAACTCCTATTGACCATGACACTTTGCTCTTTCCTACTGACTCAATTTTAGTCTAACTTGCCACTTCCCTTGGGTCACATGGGCTTTTAGTTTCTTTGTCCAGATGTGATGTGGGGCTTTACCAAAAGGCTTACTAAATCAATGTAATTCCATATATAACCAGGAGAAACAAAGCTAGTCACTAAACAGTGATTATCCATCACTAAGGACCCTCACCATCAGGGACATGGCCTCTGCTCATTACTACCATTGGGGAGGAACTACAGGAGCCTGAAGACCCACACCCAACAATTCAGAAACAGCTTCTTCCCATCTGCCATCAGATTTCTGAACAGTCCATGAACCCAAGAACACTACCTCATTATTCCTTTCTTTTTTTTGTACTGTTTATTTATTTTTGTAATTTATAGTTATTTTTATGTTTTTGCACTGTACTGCCATGCAAAGGCTTAGGGACAGCTTTTATCCCACTGTGATAAGACTATTGAATGGTTCCCTTATATGATGAGATGGACTCTGACCTGACGATCTACCTTGTTGTGACCTTGCACTTTATTGCACTGCACTTTCTCTGTAGCTGGGACACTTTATTCTGTACTGTTATTATTTTTACCTGTACTACCTCAATGCACTCTGTACTAACTCAATGTAACTACACTGTGTAATGAACTGACCCGTACGATGGGTATGCAAGACAAGTTCTTCACTGCACCTCAGTACAAGTGACAATAATAAACCAATGCCAAATTTCACATCGTGTGATAATAAATCTGATTCTGAACAGTGAGAAGGAAACAGCAAATGGAGAAAATACAAAAGGTTTTGGCAACTATCTTAGGACTTAATTATCACCCTGAAGAGTCTTAGTGGTGGCAGTAGTACCTCACTTAATCTTCTATTGAGATTCTGCTCTTCTAATTTATCAGTCTACAATGAGTCTATTATCTTTTCTGAAGACACCTGCAAATTGACAAAAGACAACAATGGGAAAAGGAAATGCTATTTTCAAATATTGTAACATGGTACATAAAATGATCTACTTCCATTATGAAGTTCACAAATTCAATTTATGGATTTTCAATACTCATGTCCTGTAGTGGATATAAAACCTACTAATTATGACTATTGACTTCTGGCAAATTCTAAACAACTCTTGTAGCAAGGGTCTATTGTACTTACCCTGAACGCAGATTTTATGATTTAGAAATACAAATAACAATGTTCTCAACATTTAAATGAGGAGCTTAATTTTCTTGATGCCAAATAATCCAGGATTATCCAGAAGTTGAGGTGATGTTTTATCCCATAAATGAAGGCTGAACAATTTTTTGACCATTGGTTCAACTCTAAAGTATACTGCAGCCTTGGAACAGGATGAAAACTCTGCTATTCTGTAAAACGTATTGACATATAATGATGTCAACCCTTTTCTTTATTTTGACCTGCAGATTGGTGGCAAACATAATAGCAGGTTCCCACAATTAACTATGATCTTCATGGACTGTGGTATCAACCCTGTCCTTACTGACAAGCGGTGCCAAGATTAGCCTCACTCCTAGGAGAAGTTGCAGCAATGTGCAGCATTGCAATGGAAGAAAGTAGAATAAAAAAAAGTCAATGAAACAGCTTTGTTTGACAGCAGTTTTCTCTGATATTGCCTCTATTGTGGTTAGGAGCAAGACTTGAATGTCACCGTGAAGCAAATGTAAGATGGAGATGAATTTCTGTGGCAGCTGAATTTGACAAGAGTGCTCCAAAATGCCTCCTGGTGATGGAGTCTACTGGGTTCCCATATTGCATGGCACTTTTTGAATCTGGAAGGAAAGTTGCCTGCCCTGTATGACAATGACATGGAGCACCAAATCCACCAGAGGTCATGTCAAGAGCACCACAACACGCGAAAGGAACAACGTGTGACATCATCATCAGGGCTACCCTGCTGACTAGGTGGTGTGCTGTGAAATCTGCAGCTGGGAATTTTGGTGAGGATTCAACTCCCCCCATCCCCCACTGTCTGCCCATTCTGTATCCCACACAATTTTGAATGTGCCTATCCAATGCCAGGCCTGGGCACAGGGTAGCAGTTGAGAGCCTGCGACTGGGCAGATCTATTGCTGACACCACTGCAATTTCACAGTGTCCTTTTAAAAAGTTGTTACATGCAGAATGACAGAATTCTTTGAATTATTCTGCTTGCTCCAGCCTCCCTCCCAGACTTTACTCTTGTCAAAGACAGGCAGATAAACATGGACCTGAGATATTTTTGGGGCAGGCACGCGCCAGCGATCAGGGTTCAATTCTGGCTGCTGTCTGTAATGAGTTTGTACGTTCTCCCTGTGTCTGCGTGGGTTTCCTCTGGATGCTTCGGTTTCCTCCCACATTCCAAAGATGTACAGATTAGGAAGTTGTGGGCACGCTATGTTGGCACTGGAAACATGGCGACACTTGTGGGCTGCCCCCAGAACATTCTATGCAAACTTGCATTACACTATTTGTTTTGATATACATGTGACTAATAAAGAAATCTTATCTTATAAAGCTAGCAAATACACATCACCTTCCTGGCAGTGCTGGCATGTTCTTAGACTCTCAATTCTACCTTTCTTGGTTATTCTGTCATTGTCACATTAGCATTACTTCAGACTGCATTACTATCTTTGTACCCATCTGTTCTTTTGCTTTTGTCACTGTATTTATTGTTGTATTTATTGTTACCATGTACACTACTTACTCTGTGAGCTTCAAACGAGCAAGGAACTTTATTGAACCCGTTGTATATAACAATAATCTAATCTAAGGTAAGTGTTTGTTTAAGCATGTCTAGGTCCCTAATTTAGGACAATGTGAAATACGTCTCCATGAGGTTAAAGTGTAAACATTTAGCTTTTGGCAAAAAAATACTCAGCTTTAATGTCTTTTTTTGAATGCCCTGGAGTATTGGCTTTAGAATGTAATGGTTACGTTTCAGGACGATCCTGATTTATAGCTTCTTTTTCCTCTTTTACTTATTAAATAACATTTTGTACAATTTCCATGGTTAAAAGAGACAGTTTGGCCCAATTGCTCCTGGGATCTTCTGTTACACACTGAGGTTTGTTACGATCCCATTAATAATGAGCTACCCATAATAATCCCCATGCATAATCTGTCCTTCCTTTAGTGAACATAATGTTGGCAATTCACTATTCCACACTGGATCTGGTTCCCCAACAACACCTCAAATGTAAATCTCATTCTCCCAAATAAATCTTACTGCAGCCTCACCTTGCGAACCGCCAAGCACTGTATTGGCTTGGGCAACCTTACTTCTTTCTGGTAACCATTGGCAACCAAGTACTTCTACGTTATAGGTGATATATATGAATGCAAATGCTTGGGGAAATATTCTGCATTTAAAACTAACTACTATATATACATCACATTCAAAGAAAGAGAACAGTACTTGGTTAATAATTTAGTAACTGGTACTTAAAAACTTAAATGGAAAAGTACTGCAGTGTTTCTAAATATCTTTTTTTTTTCATAAATAGGCTTTATAAAAATTAATAATAATGTTTGAAAGTTATTTTTTTATTGTCTGAACAAAACTTTATCATTTTAATTTAAAATTGTTAATATATTAGCATTATTCATTTGCCAAGGATTGTGTTACAGTGAGACAGGAAATAATGGTAATGTTACAAGTAGTACCCAACATATGGATGATCCTTATTATAAATATAAGGAGAACTGCTGAAATTGAGAGAAATGTGGCAAGAAACAAGCTATAGAACTAGTTACAAATCTAAATAGTCAAAAAAGTAATTTAAATCACAGTAAAATTGATCCTCAAATGTATTTTACTTGTAAACAGCCTAAAGCAGTTATAAAGCTTTTATTACAAAAAATCAACACAAAAACATCCCAACTGATAATATGATCAAAGTGTAGAAGTTGGATAACCTTTGTGCAAACTGACAAAGCACAATCCTGCATTGTTTCTCAGTTACAGGTTAATGTTTGGACATCCTAATCAAAGCAAGAGTCAGCTGAGAGTTTTGGTACTAATTGTTTATGTCGCTGATTAAAACAGAACCCCATATAAATATTTTTGCTCTATCTTTGAAATAGGTAGCATCTTTGGCAAGAGAAAAAGAGTTAACAGAAGTGTTCACCAAAGCAGTCAGAGTGTAACACTGCTTCCTGTTGCATATCATTTTAATTGTCTGACCTCATTGTCCCCTGCTTCCTACACTGTTGCAGCAAGCTCAACACTAGCTTCAGGAACAGCACCTCATCCTTCAATTATGCATACTACATTTTTCTGGACTCAACAATGTGACATAACAATAATGCAACTTGCACTTACAGTTCCTCTAAACCTGTCTTTTTTTTAAACTAGTTCCACCACCATCTCCTTCCTTTTAATCTAGTTTGCCTTTCCTCTATCACAGACTTTCATTTTTGTTCTTTCCATTTTACCCTCTCTTCTCCTCACCCAACTCCCACCTTTTACTGCCTTTGCATTTGCTTAAATTTTGTTATACATCTAACATCTTTTTTGTCATTGAAACATTAACTTTATTTCTCTTCTGAGTATTTCCAAAAATTTCAGATTGACAGCATCCAGAATATTTTGCTTCTGCTTCATTTTTGTTGTGATACTGAATAAAATGTACATTCTGTGGAATAGAGAAATGATATTGTAAAATCAATGGAACAGGGATATTAATACAAAACATTCACAATCCCTATGGATTGTTTTTAAGGAAGATGAATGCAAACACCACATCCTCAAGAAACTTGAGGAGGAATTATATATAACTATGTGGATTTGGAAACTAAGTCATTTTAATTAGTATTCAAAAGAATTAACTTGGAACATCAAACTCCAGTACAGATAAAGGACAGCACCCACAGGCAGCATGTGTCACATCTATGCAATCAGAATCCATTTCAACTTATTATGCTGCAATTTCAAACAGCACTTTCTTGTTTGATTAAAAATGACATGTTACATATGTGAAAAAGCCAATCCCTCCTGCTAGCAAATATTCAGGATGTGCAACAAACCACAGGCAACCAGGAATTAACCAAATGTCAGCAGAGAGCCCTTTCCTTACCTGCTCATCCTCAAAATAGACAATTAGCCACCAGCCATCCTTTACAGACACAGCAGCTCTGCGGATGATCCGCAAGGGGCCTACGGCTAGCTCTCCCATCTTGTAGCTGTCAGAGCAATGACTCTTTGATCTATCTGGGAGGTCGTACAGACATCAGTTTAAGTCGAAGCCTTAAAGTGCACAGGTTTGTGTCTGCTTCTTGTACTTCAGATTCTTTTAAATAAACAGTATCAACACCATGTTAAACTGTGTTAATTTGTCAAATCTTTCAAACCAGTTAATCAAGGTAGGACAGAAAGAGAAAATTTGAAACTAATCTGCAGTGTCATTTGGCTCACAAAGTTATCTGTCACATTCATAGCTGGGAATATAATGCCTTTTTTGAAGTAAATAAAACCAATGTTAATTACAATGCAATGCATTAATCTGCACAAGATTCCTGATCTGGAACACAGATAGTGCTACTGCAACTTTCCACACAACATACCACAAATGCCTCATTAGATAAACAAAGAATCAATTACTGAGGTTATTTTGTTTCAAGAG
This sequence comes from Rhynchobatus australiae, assembly GCA_034780895.1. Taxonomy (NCBI): domain Eukaryota; kingdom Metazoa; phylum Chordata; class Chondrichthyes; order Rhinopristiformes; family Rhynchobatidae; genus Rhynchobatus; species Rhynchobatus australiae. Next base: position 4,245,667 of record JAUZTB010000066.1, read on the forward strand.
CAATCACAGTGCTAGTTTTGGGGGTGGATCCTCAAGCCTTCATAGAATTGAAATAGTACAAGTACTTAACATAATTCAAAAGGAAGGAATGCTTGGTGACTTTTCGTTCAAACTATTTTTGTAGGAGTAAGTGATGGTTGCACTTAAATATGTAATATATTTATAATTCATACAGATCTACAAGTAAGATCATATTTCAGCTAGCCTCTCTATTGAAGTCAATTTAAAGTCCTAAAATAGGTCAATTAAAATAGGTTGGCATGGTACTCTGGTCTGAATTGGTAATAAGGGTTTTTTGCAATCATAGTATCCAAGATTAAACTTATTCCAAAAGCAGCTCTTGGCCAGTTTTGAGTTGCACTTCCTCCTATCATTGGTAATACCACCAATCTAAGAAGTGGCCCTCAGTTGTCACGAACTCAACAGTTGGCAGGGAGGGTGAGCCTTATTAAAAGAAATTTAATGTATCATTTCCTTCCAGAAGAACTATTTTGAACCATCCTCTACTTTCCATTTTCCCTTCACCGAGGATGGTACTTGCAATTCTAGTATCTGGAAAAGCCTTGCCATATCCTGCCCTGAAGGTATCAGTAAAGCACTGTTAATATAAAAGACAGAAAATATTCTCATAGTTTTATACTTTACATAAGCATACAGAAAAATCATGTTGATTTATCATTTTTTCATATTATCAGAAGATATTAACCCAAAATAGGCTAACCTGACTTCAAATGCAGAGTTTTTGAAGGGGACACCAATCTTTAGGTAATCAATTGGTATACAAGGCAAATCTTGCCAAGTGGATTTGATAAATAACAGGTCCTGGATCATAACAATATTTAATTAACCTACTTTTTGCTAGATTACTAGAATTATTCATTTCTACGTGTTGAATCCTTAGACAATAATTAAAGAACCTGATTTATGCTTCCAACATTATAACAGTGAGCAAACATAAAAAAATTTGTCAATGTCAAAAAGTGTTCTGGATGACCTGTACGCCTAAAAAATGCTACATAAATGCAATTTTTTTCTTTCCTAAAAGAAAATTTATCCTTTAAGGCAATCTTCCCGGTTAAAGAAAGCACAGTGCCATAAATGAATGGAAAATTTTGCCTTCAGCTTGTCAGTGGACCACATCCAGTAGGTAGTCTCCACTGTTCTGAAGGGAATTCCCACTTGCTGGTAAGTAAATCCCAATTTACAACGTGCCCCACCACAAGTTCAGGATAAACTAAGTGACAGATTCTACAACATTTTTTTTCAATTAATTTCTATTAATTCAGTCATTTAAAGCAGTATTTATCTTTTATATGAATGTGTATCAGAGACATTTGAAAACACTTACAAATCCTTTGTCAGGAGTTAAGACTCTACCTGTAGCTTTGCCTCCTGTTAATGGCTATCAGGGTCTTATGGAAGGAGGGCTAGTATGGCTGAGACCTAGTCACCACAATGCCTTGCTGCCCAATTCAAAGATCAAAAAGCCCAGAACAACTGGGCCCACTCATCCACATCAGGTTAGTGTGCGAGTGGAGAGGGCACGACTGGTGGAGTGTCCAAGTAGCTCAGTAAAATTAGAAACTCATGCAATCAGCAGACATTGAATTTCAATTATCTCAACCCAGTCCTTTTTGAACATGTGACTATGGCACAAATCTGTCTCTTAGAACAAAGTAATAAATAATATACCAAGAGTATAATCTAACTACAAGAATACTTCTCAACTTTACAGGCACAGGCTTTACTAGTGCTTGTTCTTGCAAATTCATCAGGCTCTTCACAGACAAAAATAAATCTTTGGCTGGAAAGCAGATGAAACCAGAAATCAATCAAACAGGCTGAAGAGCTTCATAACCTATTTAACAACTCAACTCTCAACTTCACTGGATAGCTCTTTCGAAGACACAGGCATGATGGGTTGAATGACAGTCTCCTGTGCTACATCACCCATAATTATTAAGTGAAGGTTCCCCAAGAAGTCTGCTTAGATACAGTGGAATGAGCACTTACAACAAATTGATAAACAAGAATTACAATTTTAAATACAAATCTAAAAAAATTACATACTCATTGTGTCCAGCTCTCCAATTTCAATCTGTCTGCGAGTTTTCACAACATCAAATGGCAAAGTCAATACGGCTGCAATCTGAAAGTAATGGCACAACACAATTGCACTTATTTCTAATTTAATTCAGCTCAAACAATATTCAAATTATTTTAATGAGAAAGATTAAAAAGGTTGTCTTTGTTTGTTGCATTATTTATTGATGGTAAATGAAAATACATGTTGAGATATTTCTCCAATGGTAAAGAGGCTAGTCTTATTCCTTTGCATATGCCAATCTGAAACTTGCTACTTGAAAATGCACTATGTCTTTCCTCCAGTTTGTTTCTGGCTTTCCTAAGGTAATTTTAATACAAGGCTTCCTATAACAGGGATCAGAAATGGTGGGGGTTCAGTGACATAACTAGAACTGCTGACTCACAGCTCCAGCAACCTGGGTTCAATCCTGATCCCCAGTGCTGTCTGTGTGGAGTTTGTATTCTCTATATCACCCCATGGGTTTCCTTTAGGTGTTCCAGTTTCCTCTCATCTTCCCAAAAGTGTGCCAGTTAGTAGGTTAATTTGTTACTGTAAGCAGTCCCTGATGTGTGGATGAGCTATAGAACATGAGGAGTGGGTGAGTTGCGAATATGGGAAGAAAATAAAATGGGTTAGGGTAGGATTAGTGTAAAAATAGTTGTTTGATGGTCAACACAGACGCAGGGGGCTGAAGCACCCGTTCTGTGTCGTCTCTATGATGCTAGCAGCTTGGGCAACTAACTTGCATTTCATTACCATTGTGAAGCAGTGTTTTACTGCTCTGCCACATTATGTCGCACATTTCCAGCAAATGCAAAATTTATATCTTGCCCTAGAAAATGCTGTTCACAGGTGCATCACTGTTTTAGATGTCCTTTCCTATCATGCTGGAGGTCCCTAAAATGTCTAATGCAACTTATTTGTCATGGACAAGTTTTCCTCATGTATTCCATATCCAAAGGAAAATCCACCCTAGCTTCTTTAATACTGGTTTACTTTCTATGTAGCATGATATCACCAATTACATACAGTCCACTCTTAGAAACACAATGGTAATCTTTTATTGCTTCATCAGCTCCCATCTGTGTATGAATTATGAATGCCAAATATCAGCTTTGATATTCATACTACATTTTAATAATGCATGAAGAGATGCAATCTCAGCCCCTTTTCAAAGCACTTCTATTGAATTATTAGTTAAAATAGAACATGTATATTTTAATCTATGCAATACTTCTCACTGTGACCTTTAAGCTCAGTCATACTCCCCTGATGTCAGATTGGCATGTAGGAAAATAGCACAGACACCAAAAATTCAATGCAAGTAAACCCCATTCGCTTTAGGCAATCAATGAGAAATTTTGAGAACACTTACATTTCAAGTGCATTTGTTTAGAGGCAGAATCAATATTTTTAAAAGCCTTATAAAGTTGGCAAGAACACCTTGCAGAGCTGAAATTTGGAAATCCTGTTTAGGATTTCCATGGATTCCCCAATCTGCCATCAGCAGAAATAGTGGAGAAATAAAGGCTACTTTGCCAGGATTTTTCCAAATGAAATGGCAAACAATCACAAAAATTTCCATGGAAGTTCCAGCTACCTGCCAATAAATGACAAATAATCCATTTGAGTGTAATAGAGAATCCAGAATTGTCTTCATGGAACCTCGGGTGACATGTAATGAAAATGCAAAACTGCAGTCTTCTCACTAGATCTTTCAACTACTCAATGCACAGATGAGGTGAACACAAGAATGACTCTTATTTTTAATGTGAATGGAGAACTACTCATCACAAATGGAAAGCCAAGATGGGGCTGGAAAAGTGACTATAGAATAGAACTTTTTAAATTTACATAAACTCAAGTAATACTCTATTATTAGGCACTACACAACAGCAATTCTACTGTGGAAAAATTACCTCAAATGGACTGACAAAAGATCATTGGAAAACCTCTCTGGATTAAAGAGAAATCATCCACTGCTTTCCTTCAGGACATCCCAGGCTTTCAATATTCATTGGAGTTTAATTAATTTTGTATT
>JAUZTB010000066.1:4283915-4293948 GCA_034780895.1 Rhynchobatus australiae
ACTGCCACAGTAAAGTGGCCAACATAATCAAAGACCCCACCCACCCCGGACATTCTCTCTTCTACCCTCTCCCATCGGGCAAAAGATATAAAAGCCTGAAAGTGTGTATCTGCAGGCTCAAGGACAGCTTCTATGCTGCTGTTATAAGACTTTTGAATGGTTCCCTAGTACAATAAGATGGACACATGACCTCACAATCTATCTTGTTTTGACCTTGCCCCTCATTGTCTACCTGCATTGCACTCTCTTTGTAGCTGTGACACTTTATTCTGCATGCTGTTTACCTTGTACTACCTCGATGCATCGCATAATAAATTGATCTGTATGAACGGTATGCAAAACAAGGTTTTCACTGTACCTCAGTTCAAGTGACAATAATAAACCAATTCTAATTCCAATTCCAAATCAAATTATATTGCTGCAGTGGTGCTTATCAATTAGATACAGTAATATCATATCACTAAAACAACCTCCTTGTGTGTAACAGGTCCCCAACAAAGCACAAATCAAATTACTTGAGAGATACCTTTTGCTCTCAGTTAGTGGAAGTAAATACTTTAACGTTGGCTTTAACCTCATCCAAAAATGGCAGGATTCAATCAGTTCCCTGCTTAAAACTTGCCCGATTTTACTTTCTACTGTGAAGAACAAATAGCTATTCCTATTCTGAAAGTTTCCCTATAGGCTGGTTAGATTAAATGACTCCCCTTTTGTAATTAAACTGTTTTTGTGTGCCACTTTGAGAAGTTACAGTGCCACCTCTGAGAAAAATAAGAATAGCAGGCAATAACAAAATGGTAGCATACTATCTTACTCTTATTTTTCTCAGAGGTGGCATACTACTCATCTTTTCAGTGGACAAGATCAATGCAAAAAGATCAGGAAGTATGCATATCAATTTCGGGAGAAGAAAATATTCAAAGACAGCCTAAGGATCAAAATATTTTTCATGATTATTTTGGACAGAATAACTAAACAGTAAATATAAATTCCTACAAGTCCTTTGATGATGTACTGCAATACAGTAAAGATAGACACTTCAAGAACAGTGCTTTTAGTTCCCCATCCCACTCACAATTTCACCACTCTGTGGTCTCCTTATAATGACGCCCTGTGTTAGTTTTAGGAACAGCACCTCATCTTCCATCTGGGCACACTGCAGTCTTCAGGACTGGATGTCGAATTCAGCAAATCCAATAATTCACATTCTCCATTTGTATCAGGACTGACCAGTTCTGTTGTAGGTTAACTATTTGCAATAATGTTCAGTTTTCCTCTCTCCACGACAGCTCTGCATTTCATAGCTTTTAAGTTCTTTTATTTGTGTTCTCTGTCTATGCCTCTCTCATTAATCTACGAACATCTTATTATCCCAGCAGCCTTACCTCGATCCCCTGCTCCACTATCTCTTTAACTCAAAACTGACTTGTTTTCTTACTTTTCCAATTCTGAGGAAATCTTTGTCCTGAAATGTTAACTCTGTTTCTCCTTCCAAGGATGCTGCCTGGCCTGCTGTCCACTTCCAGCATTTTCTGTTTTTGTTTCAGATTTCTAGCATCACAACTTTTTTTGATTTTCATCAGATAGTTAAGAACTTGATGGTGTCTCCTTTTTCCTTTTTCTTGATCCCCATCATGATATTCAACAGCAATACTGGTGGAGGATTGCTGCAGTACTTACTGCTGAGGCCCATGATGACAAGGACATGAGAAGAGAAGAAGTGCAAGCTTCCAAAATCTACAGTTCAGACATCCATGGGGCCATTTACAGAGCAAGTAGCAAGAAGTCAAGCAGAAAATGGGAAACTGAGGTTTGTGAAAAAGAAACATAGCTGAGGAAATAAAAGATAGCCAAGAAGAAAAGATAGCCAAGAGGCATATACAGAATTTCAAAATTTAAGGAATGAAATACAGAACCATCTAGTTCCTAAACCTATTGGCTTAGGATGAAAGTATGACACTGACAAAATAGAATTCAATAAGTTGATAAGGAACCAGTGATATAAAAGAGACAAACTTATGACATAAGAGTGTGCAATCTCTACACAAAGTACTAATAACAATGTTATTATTAATGACTACAGGTACTGTAGTCAATGTTGATGTTTCATCAGTGTTGGGGGATTGTGAAAGAAACTGGAGGAAATCAAAGAAATTAGCATCAAGACAAAAAGGGGATGATGAAAGTGACTTGTTAAAAATATTACTAATCCATGGTATGAAAAAAGGATCAATGATATTTAGAAGTTTTAAAATAGAAAATAATCAAACAGATAAAAGCTTTAGGACTAATCTGGTTACATGGGAAGATGTTGGTAAGCACAAGAGTCTTGGTACATACCATAGAATGTTGCGACCAGAATTAAGTATCATTCTACTTAAAATGAACATTTGACACACAGCTCTTTACACCAAACTTTGTTCAATAATTAATAGTTCATTAAGCCAAGTAATCAAACACAAATTTCTTTCACATATTAATTTTAGTATTGAAACATAATTAATATATTCATAGTTGCTAATGAATAACACCTGAGAATCATTTGCATATTTATGAGTGCGCTATATTAAATTTCACATGACAAAGCCTGATAAGGGCTCTCTCCTACTTCTAGATTCAAGAACTAATTTTACAGTTTAATCTACTGATTAATTGTATTTCTGTCTAAAGGTCAAAGAGGTAAATATTTCTGCTGATTTAACTTAATTGCAAGTTTCTTTCTGAAGTACCTTTGTTTCCTCTATCCTTTATTACGTTATAGTACGACTGCAGCAATGCATCAAAGTCACTTTTGTCACCTCCTTTTGGCTCAACAATGACAGTCTTCACTTCCTCCAGCTTTCCCCACAATCCTGTGAGCATCCAGCGACTTTGCAGCTTGTCTAGCATCTGGAAGATAGAGGTAAGAACTACTTTTTGGATACAAGAAGCAATGCGATTTAAATTTCATTGCACAACATTCAAAGAGAGAAACAAAAATTTAAATAATTACTAATGCTGAATATCCACTGTTCATGTTTAAAAATACTTAACAAAATGAGATCAAATGTAGTTTTCAAATTAAGTAGATTTGGATGGCAAGGAATTAACTGGACCAGAGTTTATAGAAGCTAATTAGTTTTTGAGATTCATTGAGTTATACAGCACTGAAACAGACCCTTTGGCCCAACTTGCCCATGCTGACCAAAATGCCTATCTTTGCCAATCCCATTTGCCTGTGTTTGGCCCATATCTTTTTAAACCTCCTATCCATGTACTTGTCCAAATATCTTTTAAATATTGTAATTGTACCTGCTTCTACCATCCTACTCTGGCAGCTTGTTCCATATCCCCACCACCCCCCTGTGTGGAAAAACCAGCCCCTCAGATCCATTTTAATTCCACTCACCTTAAACCTATTTCCTCCAGTTTTTAACACCACTACCCTGGGATAAAGACTGACTATCTACCCAGCTATATCCTTCATAATTTTATAAACCTCTGTAAGGTCACCTCTCAGCCTCCTTCGCTCCAGGAAAAACAGTCCCAGCCTGCCCAATCTCTCCTTATAACTCAAGCCCCCCCAGTACAGGCAACATTCTTGTGAATCTTTCTGCACCCTTGCCACCTTGTGTTATTATTTCACCAATTTCTGTTAACATTTAAACCGTCCACATGAGGTTGTCATGCTGCAATTATATCCTCCCTTCTGCAGAGCCTCCACCAACAAATGGGTGTAATTATGAAAACCAAGTTTATATAAGCAGTTTCTATTATAAATATGGACATGGGAATTTATATTGAGACCAGTTAAAACCATGTAAATTCATTATACTTCAGTTGGACGAATAGAGCCCATACAAAATACCATGAAAGTTTATCTTTTGGATATATTTATGTCATGGACTGTAAAACATGGTCTAGTTAACAATGAAAAACGACTATTATAAGCTTTCAAAGAAAGTACTTTGACCTCTTAGTAAATGCTTTGCTTGCTTACCGCAGGAAAAAAATATATTCTATTATTGAAAGCACGAGTTTAAATTCAATTAATAATGTTCATTTAGTCAATTATCAAGGAAGAATTCAGTATAAATATTCATAATAATCAACAACTTCCTGAAGTGTCCTCTGTTTACGGAAAGGGGAGGAATTGCATTATACTGCTTCACTGCAGCAAAACTCACTACAAGCAGGTTTTACACTAATAACAGCAATTATTAGAAATACAAACATTAAAATATTGCTTAAGAATCCCCTAAAGGACTTAATAGATGGAGTCTGACAACAATTTTGTGTGGTCCCATTTACTACTTATCCTAAAGCTGGCAAAGTACAGAGACCCATCTGTATTTGTTAGCAGGATGAAATACAGTGCAAGTTTCACTATTATTTAAAATCTTTAGTTAGAAGTCACAAATCCTGTACCAAAGAAAGCAAACTTGAAAGCAGCTCAGCCCAAAACGTTGACTGTCCATTTCCATCCATAGATGCTGCCTGACCCGTGAGTTCCTCCAACGTTTTGCGTGTTAAAGCAAAATTCAATCGTTATGTTGACTATCATAAATATATTTGAATTAAGTTTATTTTAATCATTCTCCGCAACTATACTGGAGATGCATTAAAAAGTTGGATCAACAGTGAGGGAACACAAAGTTCCATCAACACAAAAACATGAGCAAAAAAAAATCTCAGGATTTTGGTTCCAGAGTCTAAATAAATTAAACATGCTCCTGAAAAATACATATTTTCACATTTTAAGCACCATGGTTGCTTTGACCTTAAATTCTGCTGTACATCATAGTATCACAAAATCAAAGGAATTTATAGGTCAGGTAGCTACTGTTTAGCCTACTATTTTCATAACAATCAAGAAACAATCCAAAATAAACCCACTTTCCAGACCTTAGTCTTTAATCTGCAAGGTTATGCTTATCCACGTATTACTTAAATGCGCTGAGAGTTTCTTGATCTACCAAACTATCAAGCAACTGAGTTCCAGACCTTTAACTGTCTTTTAGGGGAAAATATATTTCCTCAAGCTCTGGCTAACCCTTCTACCCCAATAGTTAATGATTCTCAGCTAAAGAAAATAGGTCCTTCCTATTCACCCTATCTAGATTTCTCAAATTATACGCCTCCATTAAATCTCTCCACCAAAGAAAAAGCCTCACCAATCCTTCTTGATATTTGAACTCCTCCAGTTCTGGTACAATCTTTATAAACATCCTTTGTATCCTATTCTAGTGCATCATATCATGCAGGTATTTAGTCAAAGTCAAGTTTATTGTCATATGCACAACTATGTGCATGCACAGGTGCAATGAAAAACTTACTTGCAGCAGCATCACAAGCACATAGCATCATATAAGCAGCATTCACGAGAAAAGCACAAATTATACACAACTTTTACAAGAAAGAAGACAATTAGAACAAAAAAAAACTAAGTCCATTTTAGTGCAAAGTGATCATAGTGTTGCTAAACTGTAGTGATTAGGGTTGTGCCGGTGGGTTCAAAAACCTAATGGTTGAAGGGAAGTAGCTGTTTTCGAACCCTGTGGTGTGGGACTACCTTCTGTACCTCTGCCCAGTGGTGGCTGTGAGAAGATGGCATGGCCCGGATGGTGGGGAGGCCTTTAATGATGGAAATGTTTGCAGAATCCTAATTATTCTGTGTGTCCTGTATGACATACTATGCCTTGGCTAGTAATGAAAAATATTTTGTATACCTTCTTAATCATCTTTTCTGTCCTGTTACCTTTAGTGGTCTGTCAGTCTACACTCCAGTGTCCTCCAATTCTTCATCGCTTATTAGCACTTTATACATTCCTTTGCCTTTCCCAATTGCACTGGACCAGATCATGCTTGACTCATTATGATTAAACAATTTAAATAATAGTTTAAAAATAAAGCATTTTTACCTCATAATGTTGATATTTTAAATCAATTATAATCAGGAAAAGGAAAAGCACAAGCACAAACCACTTAGCTACACGTACCTATTTAATGAAGGTCACTGACCCTGTTCAAATGAATGGGGAAGCACTAAGTACGCCAATTATTGCTGGCGTAAAACTCAGGGAGCCATATACAAAGAGTATCTAGCCCTTCAACATAAAATGATAATCTATCAGTGGATTCAGTGTCGAGTACAGTGGCAAGAGATCAGCTGCACCACCATCTGACCGTCACTGTGTTCCACACTTCCAGGTCTGCACACTGCAGTACGGATGTCCAAACCTAGGGATGTGCACACTGCAGATAGCGGTAGTTTCCGACAGATATGGTAGCCAAAAATCAGCATGAACTAGCCCATTAATTCACATTTCTCTAGGTTGTTTTTCATTTGTCATTTTTGTACCTACATGATCAATCCATTAATAGCTTCTTGCAGGCTAAAGGTTTCTTCCTCACTATTTATCTACCCAGACAATTTTTACAACCTGAAAACTTACTAAATAAGAATCCAACGTTAAGCTCTAAATCACTGATATACATCATAAAAACAAAGGACCTAGCACTAAGCTAACTCTGTAAAATCACACTGCAAACAACCCTTTATCACGTAAAATACACAATGGCCATTACCCTTCCTGCCACTGAACTATTAACTCAATTGCAACTTTCCCATACCTTTTAAATTTCTGGTTTGTCTGCCTTGTGGAACCTTTTCTAAAGCATTGCTAAAATCCACCAAGACTTTGATCTTCCCTGTTACTTTCTCAAAACTATAAATCAATAGTCAAATGAGACTGTCCCTTAAAATATGCTTAAACATTAATGCCCTAATATAGAAATGAAAACAAAGCTAGAAATATTGAGATGAAGGGAAAAAAAGGAAAAAAGACACAAAGGTGGAAGTGATCCAGTTGGCTGCAATTGTGCTATTGCTTTTGTGAAATGGTTTTATCTTCGCTGCAGTGCAAAACCAGTAATTCAGCAATGGAGTAAAGGCCATGTTGAAACTCATTGTAATCAGATGGTATTACAGCTTCAAGTTACATGAGGATGTCAAATGAGCACCCTTCATGAATTGAGCTGTTGACATAACAGAATTTATTCAAAGAACTTTTTGTGATGCAAGGCTGATCAGTGATCCTGAAATATATCAACATTGCACTGGCGGCTCAACTGTGTGGTGACCATAAGACATAGGAGCAGAATCAGGCTATTCAGCCCTTTGAGTCTGCTCCACCATTCGATCATGGCTGATTTATTTTTCCCTCTCAACCCCATTCTCCTGCCTTTTCCCCGTAACCTCTGATGCCCTTACTAATCAAGAACTTATCAACCTCCGCTATAAATATACCCAATGACTTGGCCTCCACGGCCGTTTGTGGCAATTAATTCCACAGATTTACCACAGAAATTCCTCCTCATCTCTGTGCCAAAGGGATGTCCTTCTATTCTGAGGCTGTGCCCTCCAGTCCTACTGGAAACATCCTCTCCACGTCCACTCCATCCAGGCCTTTCAATATTTGGTAGGTTTCAATAAGATGCCCCCTCATCCTTCTAAGCTCCAGTAAGTACAGGCCCAGAACCAAACACTCATCATACACTAACCCTTTGATTCCCAGGATCATTCCTGTAAACCTCTCTGGACCCTCTCCAATGCCAGCACATCTTTCCTTAGATATGGGGCCCAAAACTGCTCACAATACTCCAAATGTTGTCTGACCAATGCCTTAAAGCCTCAGCATTACATCCTTACTTTTATATTCTAGCTCTCTTGAAATGAATGCTAAAGTTGCATTTGCCTTCCCTACTACCGACTCAATCTGTAAGTTAACCTTTAGGGAATCCTGCACTAGGACTCCCAAGTTCCTTTGCACCTCCAATTTCTGAACTTGCTCCCTGTTTAGAAAACAGTCTGCGCCTTTATTCCTTCTACTGAAGTGCATGACCATACACTTCCCTACATTGTATTCCATCTGCTACTTCTTTGCCCATTCTCCCAACCTGTTCCAGTCCTTTTGCAGATTCCCTGCTTCCTCAACACTATCTACCCCTTCACCTATCTTTGTATCATTTGCAAACTTGGCCACAAAGCCCTCAATTCCATCATCCAGATCATTAACATATAACATAAAAAGTAGTGGATGCAATACTGACCCCTACAGAACACCACTAGTCACTGGCAGCCAGCCAGAAAAGGCCCCCTTTATTCCCACTCTGCCTTCTGCCAGTCAGTCAGTCAGTCAGTCAGTCAGTCAGTCAATCTCCTATCCATGCTATCACCTTTCCTGTAATATCATGGGCTCCAATCTTGTTTAGCTGCCTTATTTGCGGCACCTTGTCAAAGGCCCGTACAGCCCTCATACAATCTTCTTTCCTTAGATGACTCCAGTCAGAGATAATCAAAATCATGAAATACAGTGTTGTGTACCATTTAACCCCATCCTTTGTGGCTGCAACTGCTGTTCTATCTCAGTGCTGCATGCCTTCAGATTAGCTGAATGACTCCTCGTTCCTCTTTTTTGGATGTTCCTTGGAATACTGATCTTACTGTAGTTAACCATGGAGAAGAATGCTTGGAATGCAGGAAGCTGGCAAACATTTGAAATGCTCAGGCCACTTAGGCTGTGCTGAAATAAGCATCACTTCAATACCTGTGATGTTACATATCTCAAGGACCGCAGTATATATCATCCTGACACAAGAGACTGCAGATGCTGGAATCTGGAGCAACACAAAAAAGCCTAACTCAGCGGGTCAGGCTGCATCTAGGGAGGGAAACGGACAGACAACATTTCAGGTTGAGACCCTTCACCTGGATCCACCCATCACCTGCTAGCTCTTGTTCCACCCCTTCCTTCCAGCTTTTTATAATGCCTATCTCCCTCTTTCTTTCCAGTCCAGATGAAGAGTCTTGACCCAAAACATTGACTGTCCATTTTCCTCTATAGATGTTGCCTGACCCGCTGAGTTCCTCCAGAGCTTTTTGTGTTCTTATATATAATCTGTCCTGGTTTGGCATATATAGTAATTTTCATGGCAACATGGAAAAAAACTGCTGTCTTAGAATGTGGCACTGAGTGACAGTCCAAGTCGCATAGCCATAGATATCTAGCATAGTCTTCAAAAGTGTATTCCACTGACATTTGCTCAAAATAAGCACTAACTTTGGAAAAGCAAGAATTAATATTTGAATCATTAATAACATATGTGTATCTCATCAGAACTGGCCAGTTTCTACACACACTAGAAAAGATGGATATCTGAAATTGATGAATTCAATATTGCGTCCTAAGGGCTGTAATGTGGAATCTGAGGCACTGTTCCTCAAGCTAGTAGTGGGCTTTGTTGGAGGAATGTAATAGGCCAAAGGCAAAGGTCTAGGAGTGGGATGGAGAAATCGAATGGAAGGCAGCTGGAAGCTCAAGGCCACACTTGGAGTGAACAAGGGGTGTTCTCAAAACTCTATCTGCATTTGGTTTCTTCAATGAATAAACCACACTGTAAACAACAAAGGCTGTACAATAAATTGGAAGTGATTGTAAATCAGTCAGCTGTGAGTAGCAAGCCTTTACAATTTTCAGGTGGTACCACCACTACTTATGTCTTGGTCTTCACGCCTATGACAGGCATTTACTTTGTTCACTCCTCTCCTCCCATTTCTCTGAAACTTATGCCATGTTTGACTTCTAACTTTGCTAGCTCAGTTACCAACCTGAAACCTTAACCATGTTTTTCTATCAACAAAGGCTGCTTGATCGCTGAATATTTCAGATTTCTAGCATCTACATTTTATTTTGCTTTTCAAACACTAAACCAGGAATTTTGGAAAGTTCCACTCCACAGCTGAAGATCATTGCATGTAGGGAGACTAGCATTCCTCAAAACGGAGGGAGAGAATAGTACACAGCCTTTGTGACACTTCCTCTAAATACCATTCCCCAACCAAAGTCCACACTTAAATGATCCTTATAGTCCATTCTGCTATTCCATCGCATCTTTCTTCTGTTTCTACTTTTATAAGTGTTCCTAGCATCTTATTTTATCCACTTCCTCCCCCCATCTTTCTACTTTGTTTGAATCTAAATTAAACCTTCCT
>JAUZTB010000066.1:4465857-4476540 GCA_034780895.1 Rhynchobatus australiae
CCACCAGCTTTCTCTAGGACCACTCACCCACAGCTCTGCAGAGGGGCCAAACAATTAAAAATCAGCCAATGGTTCCCTGTAATCTTCAGCAACAGGCTTCACAGACTTCAAAAGTGAATGTTTACTTGTACAAATCCTCACACAGAGACGAAAAGCAAACACTCAAGTGAAGCAAAGAGTTAAAGAGAATTAAAAGAGGTTGGTGATTCAGGGTTGAAACATTACGGCAGAGAGGTTTAACTATAGCAACTTTAAGTAACTGTCCAAATGTAGTCTTGGGACAAGATCATTATATGTTATTCCCAATATATTTTTGTGAAACTCTTATCTCAGCTATTTCTTGAAGGCCCAGCTATTTTAAGTTGCAATAGCATTGAAAGCTATGGACTATTTTTATTTACAAAACAAATTTACCAAAAACTAATTTCTCTCCCTACCACATACATTTTTCAGCAAGGCTGAGCAATTACTTCAGTAATTAAGGGCATTTCAGTTAAACACATTATTTCATTTTTTTATATTTCCTTGTGATCTACAAAGCAGCCGTCCTGTGTGCTTTATAAAGCCTACACAGAGGGATGTAAAAGGCTTTAAGTCTCAGTTGTTTTCCAAAAGTTATGGCATGCATAGTTTTCCAAGGATTAAACAGCATAAAGTGCTATTCAGGTTTACACTTGATGTAGCAAACCCGTTTACATGACCAGAGCTGTGCTCCCACTATACCCAGCCATGATGGGAACAGATTTGATCAAATTTCACAGAAACAATCAACATCTTTCTGAAATCATCTGGATGAGGGTGACTCAGTCCTAGGACTTGGGCCACCCAGCAGTCCTGGCAAATCCAGCCCTTTAGAAAATTTAAGCAAAAATTACCTATAAAGTTAGCCAAACATTGATCAACACTTCTTTGAATTGCATATTCCTGCAGCAGACTCTCACTTAAGAGGCAAGTTCTTTATGTTTCTGGTGGCATATTTGTATACTTGTTAGAATTTTAAATTGCTATAAATTCAAAACTGGTGCTTTCCTGCTGCCAAGACTAATACATATCTAGCAGTTACCATCTATACAGTGACTACATGGTAGAGTTTGTACTACAGCCCCATGTTCAAAAATTTACACCTGCACATACTTCCTGCGAATTGTCCAACAAATTATTTATGAGAAATTACTCATTCATTCGGCTATAATTAGAGCTCCCTTCCCAAGTGGGAAAACTACTGCATCACCACCGGCAGGAGTGCCTCATTACCATCTGTACAGTTTCATGAGGGCACAGAAGTTTGAAATGGTAAAATATATAAAAACTCTGATTTTTCTAAAATGGGGACCGAATTATATTTGCATAGAATGGTCCAGTCCCCCTGTCAGAACCCACAACTGGTCTCTATTCAACCTGTTCAACACTGCAAGAGATCAACTGAGATAAAGTGTCTTCCCACAAACTACATTACAGGAAAACAAAGCTCTGAAGGTGGTTTTGAATTTAACTTCCTGAAAGAAAATTACCACTTAGTTTAGCTTCAAACTATTTATACCATTTATTATATTTGACCCTTTAAATCTTTTTTATTGAAATGTAAGTTTTACCTTGTGAATGTATAAAAATGGAATCGAGTTGTCTAGAAAAAAGGCACTGTGTCTACATAGCAACTTGACCAGAGATTAACATTGAAAAAATTTACTTTTCAAAGAAAATAAAATTTCTTTAAGCTCAGAATGTAACATGACAAGGGGAAATGTAGAAAATGCAAGGGCATACGAGGTAAATTTTAAGCCGACCAGCTTCTATCCCTATATTTTTTAATTGCTGCTACCTGAGAAGCAATTTATTTTAATCTATGTTACCCACAATTGAATGCTGAAGCTTTATAAAGGTTCTAAATGTCCCAATAACTTTCAGTATCCAAATCTTAAAATGTCTGCAGTAATGAATTAACAATAGAAAAAAGACACATTTTATACAAAAGTAAATCATGAGGCTATGGAGTCTTGTGGGTGTGATCACCACTGTATCACAATTAATGGAGGACCAAAACAAGAAAGTATAAGGGTGTAATTTTCACAAAGACGGTACCTGGATCAGTCAAGTGGTCCATTCTCTAAAGCCATCATAAAGTTCAGACAATGATAAAAGTCTGGGGCCTAGAAACCTTAACACTACAACAGACCATCACACCTGCTTTGCATTGATTCAATTTTGGAAAAAAATTATGTTGCTACAAAATTTAGTTACCATTCTGCACAATTTTTCTTTTTTTTTTACACAGTAGTAACAAATTAAAGTTACTGATTTTGTTTTATATATACAAATAGGCAGGTCACAGGGACTGACCCAGCTAGAGCTTGCGTCTCCTCAGCCCTGTTACCTGACAGACACTTCCCCACTTCCCCCCACACACCTCCCCTTTTATCCCTGGCTTCAAAATGCATGATAGGAAATGCTTAAGATGTCCTTTTTTAGTTATAAACACAGTGAACATACTTTATTTACTGTACAAGTACTCTGCATCCACAGCTTTGCTGCGTTTTTACCACACACAAGATGTGGTCGACACTAACTCTTGCCCCTACTAAAATGTACATTGAGCCAATAGATATTTGCTGTTCTTGCTCCTGACTTTATAGCAACCTACTGCAAACTCTTAAGACGATTATAGATATTTTAGTACAACAAATGCTTTAAAGCCTGAAGGTAATATAAACCTTCTTGAAAAATTAAAAAAAAATACAAAATATAAGACAATTTATACAACATTTAAAAACTTACAATAAATTAAGATGCAGGCATTTTTGGATAATTGCCTGTGGCTTTAAAACCCATCAAGCAATTAAGGGGGGGGGGGTGCGAAACACCTTCGGGTCCGATCCTTCAGACCCAATTTCATGAATCCCTCCATGTTTTCCATGAGTATTGTCCGCTTCCCTTCCCACAGAATCCTGCTCTCAATGATGCTCTCAAACGACATCCCTTTTCTAAGAGTTAGTCCTGAATCCCTGGCAGCTCCTTTGCCTGGTCTACAACATGCTTGTGATGAAGTTGTACAGCTGTGTCAGTACCACAAAATGAACAGGGAGACAGGAGCGGCGATCCTGAGTGGCAGGGTCACAGGTGAGCCAAGAAAGAGCGTTGTACTGTTCGAGAACAAACCTGTCATTTGAAAGAATTTTACAATGTGAACACCACTTACAAACAAACAACAGCATTTACAAGATAGACAACATGCCAGCACTTTACAGGACTGCTAACATTAACTGTAATGCCACTGCTAAAGGAATAACACTAAAAATTGCAGCTGAGCACAAACCTGATGTGAAGGTTTCGTTTAATTACTATTAGAATGGTGTCTCATCTGCAAACATATTAGTTGTTCAGAACTAACATACTGCAAAGCAGAAATGTGACTGGCCAATTTGTATGAGATGCTGGATATAACATTGTTCAAAATATTAATGGGAACTTGCCGCTTTTATTCAAATGACACCAGGGATACAGACAGGTGGCATTTTTGATTAATTTTATTAATATTTCATTGGAAGTCTGTGAATTTTGTGTGACTCCCAATTAGTTATTGTCACATACAAACCACATTGAAGGGCACTTGTGTAAAATTGCAATTCAACTGTTTTCTCTCCTTAAGGGGTTAATTTTCTTTAATTAAAAAAAATCTGGTTGGACAAAATGATCTGAACACCAGTGTTGCGAAATTGACTTTAACGTAATTCCAGAATAACACGGCGTCCCTTACCTGAGCACATCAGAGGTTTGGTTTGAATCAAGTGGGTGGGAGTGCTTACTGTGGAGCAATTCATCTGAATGCACTGAAGGCACATGGAGGTGCAAGGAGGCCTGAAAACCAAAAAATTGAAACCCATGAATGGAGAGGGATACAGAAGCAACAAACAATCTGCTGGGGGAACTCAGTGGGTCAAGTAGCATCTGTGGGAGGAGAGGAATTGTCGATGTATCGGGTCAAAACCCTGATGCCCTGATGCAGTGTTTCAACCCGAAATGTCAACAATTCCTCCACCCCCCACAGATGCTGCTCGACCTGCTGAGTTCCTCCAGCAGACTGTTGTTTGCTCCAGATTTCAGCATCTGCAGTCTGTATCTCAGATATACAGAAAGTCCAGCTCAACATATTATTGTAGTGCTATACTTACCACTAGATGGCAGCAATTATTGGCAGCTACAACCTCTTTGCACAAAGTCACAGCTAGTAAATCGTTCCTGAAGTCACCAAATTAGATTTTAGCAAAATTTTACTCTTTCACTAATTGCCCAAAACTTAATTAGAAATATTAATTTAAAAAAATTTAAAAATCAGCACCAGGTAAATCCCTCCACCATCAACATTTGCCATCAGGCAAGTAGGTTGCTGTGGTTTCTCCCTTGCTGACTGCCGGCAACAGAATGCTTGCAGTATAAGCAAGGCACCCTCTCTCCAACATCTGGCGTACATGCTGGGAAAGATAAACAGCAGCAACTGGGACTTGGGAGAAACTGAACTTCCTTTATGACACTACCGTGGCAAATCTCCAATGTCAGAGCTGAAATATTTTATCAGGTTTTGTTCCAAAAATTTTTTTTTTGAACGGCAAACATTAAAGAGCAAGAGAAAAAAATAAGAACAATATTATTTAAGTGCACCAACTTGTTACCAGAAGCATGTTCTCCACTAGAGAAGCCCGTATCCAATAATCCAACATCAAGCACTAAAATACACACACTGCTTAGGAGTTAACCAGAGCCAGGTTCTTCAAAGCTTGTTGTTTGTACAAGCAGTGAGCAGCGTCTGAGTGATTGGTAAGGTGCAATAGCAATTTCCTGCACAGGAATCCAAAGTGACTTTCAAACTCTCTATAGTTTTCCTGAAATAGTGGCTTGGCTTACCTTGAGAAAAAGTGGACATTGGTTCTGTGCTTGAGGGCAGGCAGACCAAAACCAATCGGGAAGTGGCCCAGCCTTAGCTGTTGAGACAAAATATCCTAGTGCCAGGGGCTGCTGCAGAATGGTTACCTCGTCATGAGATTCCTGGCGGTCTGTGCACTGTCCCTGAAACAGTGAAAGCAAAAAGCTAGTTAGAATAATTCCAACAGGTTGAACATGGTAACTGAGCCCATCCATCCCAGAAAGATTCAAAGTCCTGTCTTTCCTAACATCATCTGGAGTAATATTTCATTTCAGTGTAACCTTTGGCAGGGAGATGGCTACATGTGCCCAGTATTTAATAAGAGCCCCTTGAAAGACCAGATGTTTATTGCCCATGTTTCAGTTGCTCTCATGAAAGTGGTTTGGGCTATTTTCTAGAACCACTGTGGCCTGTGTGGTGGAGCCACTCCCATCATGTTGTAACTTTGAGAGGGTTCTGACAACTCGGCAATGAATGGAACAACATCCACATCCATGGTGGGATGTATGATGAGGGGGGGAGCTTGGAGGCAGCTGTTGCCACGGACCTTATGTCCTTACCCTTCTAGGCAAGAGGTCGTGGTTTTCTGAGCTGCTGTCAAGAAGTTTCAAGGAGACATTCAGCAGATATCACATAATGCAGCCAAGGTGCACCAGTGGTGGAGAGAGCAGATCTTCAAGAAGTTCCTTGACAAATGAGCATAACTGGAACACATACTTTATTTCTGCAACTCAGCTACTAACTAGATGCTTCCTTAAGCAGAACTTCTTCCTAAACCCTCCTGTCTTCTTGTTACTCAGCTGCATATCTAAAAACATTTAAAATGGAATGAAAACAAATGATATTTGATGAATAGCTGGAATTTTTTTAAGCTGGAAACAAAGATAGCTTGTTCTGCAGTTAAGTTTTGAAGGAAACAAAACAGAAAACAACTCACTGCGAAGAGTCAGGAGTGGTAATAAAAGCGCTGCAGAGTTTTGCAGCAAGAGTTTCAAATTTTTCTATCAAAGAGATGGGAAATAAACAGGCATTTAATACAAAATGCTTGTGGTATTCTGTATGGAAAGGAGTTTAATTTTTGGCAGATTTCCAACATCTCCTTGTTAACATATCAAACCCAGAGATTTCCAGTTAACACAAATTCTGCCCAGGGCAATTTAATCATGCTGGAGTTTGGCAGCTGTTACAATGCTCTGGTGTTGTGATAAATGTCAGGGCACATCACGAACGCATAGAAAACAGGGACAAACTGGGAGCAGTGAGGGACAGATATAGAATTTGAGACAAATCACAAAGAACCCTAGAGAAAATCTGGAGAGATTATATTTATTGTCCTATATCCAGTTTATCAATACAACCTTGCTCATTACAGAGCAAAGGGCATGAGGTCAAATTAGAATTAAGGCTAGAAAGTTACTCTTCCATAAAAAGTAATCGATAAGTAGAAAGTGCTTCCATCTAGAGTAGAACCTTTGAATTATTAACAATTACTTATTATTGATGAAACTTGATGGACAAACCAAATAGTTACATCTTCTGTAACTTGGGAGGTGATTTACTGAAGTATTGTTGGGAAATTTATATAAAAGGATTACCGATGGTGATCAAAATACTTTACCTTGCTCGTATCACCACCATGTGGATAATGAGAGCCTGGTGAATGTGCCGGTGGTGTGGGTGGAGATGCTGGCAAGTTTATTATTAGATCATCGTCTGGGTCTAGCAATTCAAAGATCCCAAATTCCTCTGCAAATCCAAATGAAATCATAAGAATAGTGGAGCATAATTTTCAAAATCATGAAAAAATTTCTTTACATCTTCCATCATGGCAATCAACACCAAATTAGATCCAGGAATTGGTCTTCCAATGTTCTGTACCCCATTCCCACTACTCTCTACCTCACCAGTTGATGCTGGTGCAAGGCAACAGTTCCTTTTACCCCATCCTAAACAAGACTCTAGTACCTCAAATGAAAATAAAAAAAAAATTCTGGAAATCTGATACAAAAACAGAAAATGCTGGAAAAACCCAGGCAGATCAGGCAGCATCTGTGGAGGTTACAGACCGAAGAACTCGTTCAGAATTCTGACCAAAGAGCCTTCAATCTGAAATATTAACTGCTTCCCTTTCCACAGATGCTGCCTGATCTGCTGGGTTTTTCCAGAATTTTCTGCTTCTCTCCAGTACCTCATTTGAGTAAACATTCAAAGAAAGTTTACAATGAGTCAATGAATTAATCAATTATTTGGGCATCTTGGCAGGGAGTTTTTTTTAACCATTCTTAGCCCATGTCAAACTGTAATACCCCAAACTCTCCTTCATCTGAGGATTGCACCTTTGACCTTTCAGTACTTCAGATAAAGCTTTTCCCTGTGATAATATTCACTAGAGATTTTCACTCTTGTGCCAAGTATTCATTCCTGTGTAACTATTACTCTTCAATTGTATACACTAGAAAATAATGTGCCAAAGAACTTGTACAGACATTTCCAGTAGGAGAGAAATTCTAGTTGATCTTCAAGGATGTCTAACCAATGGCAGCAAACCTAACAGGGAACTCAGCATCTGTGGGAGGAAGGAATCGTTGAATTTGTGTCAAAACCCTGCACCAGGACATTTTGACCCAAAATATCATCTATAGTTCTTCGACCTGCTGAGTTCCTCCAGCAGGTTATTTGTCGTTAACCTAGTTAAAAATTCTGATCAGAATCAGACGACATCATCGATTCACAACAGGACCAAACTATGGCACTGCTTCACAGCAATAGTCAGACCTAGTGTAACAGTAAACATTTAACCCAATCAATGTAGATTAGTTGCCCACCTAGCACATTAGGAATCTATTTCAAATATACTTAGGCCTTTATCAACAGTTGCACCAATTCAGTAGGAAGGGCAGAGCTAATGAGACCAGGAAGACTTCACCAGTGATAGGGCTGGGGCCCTTCTGACACCAAGGAGCTCCCTCAACACAGCCCCTCTGACAAGGTGGTGCTCCCTCAGTACTGCCCTTCCAACTTGGTGGCACTCCCCCAGCGCTGCACTGCAGTGCCAAGCTCGTTAGTGGTCTCTGGAGATGGGCGGGTCCACAGAGTCGGTGGGAGGGCAGGCTGGGACTACAAGGATAAGGCAATACAACAGTCAGGCTAGTGACCGACAGGGAAAGTCTGTGGCTGCAGTCACCAGTGTGATCACTTTGGACTGCAAAGCAGGAATTCAGCAGAGTAAAGCCAGGACAAATATCTGACCTACACAAACCTGCTGTAATGTATAGATAAATCCAAAAGTGCCACACAACAGCTTGAAGGACTACAGAAACCCTTCTCTCACTTTGAATAAAGGGTTAACCACAGACAGATCTGTTTCAGGGAAGCTGGAAAGTGCTATAGTGTAGAATTAAACCTCCTCCGAACAGTATAGGTTCAGTCATTGTTCTGCAAAAGAACCCTAACGTTCCCTTGCAACACAAAAAGTGCTGGAGGAACTCAGCAGGTCAGGCAGCATCTATGGAGGGAAATGGACAGTCGATATTCCAGGTTGAGACCCTTCATCTGGACTGGCAGATTGTGTTGCTCCAGATTCTAGCATCTGCAGTCTCTTGTGTCCCCAACCTTCCCTTAAAGCTTTAAGACTTACCTTCATGGGATTTCTTTCCTGGTCCCGTCTCTGAATGCGATGACGCAAAGCCTTTGGAGATAAGCCACTTGATTGCTTTGGGGATCTAGAATTAAAATGTGGGGAGAATAAAATGGGATTGCTGTGAGATCAGTGGACATAGGAGATGATTGGCATGAACTTAATGAAGCACAGGACCTCTCTCCATGCCGTAGGGCACAATTTGAAAGGCTTAATATAACTAAATTACTGGAGAGCACGTTGATGGTCTGGCCCAGTACAGGAATAGTGTCCCTGATCCACTGTAATGGGATGGACTAAATGGGGAATTTAATGAAAAGGGATAAGATGAAGATTACCAGGATGAGTTGCTTCCTGGCAGTGAATCTGAAAAGAGGAACTGCACTTTCCAAGGGGCATAGAGTCATACAGCACAGAAATGGACCCTTTGGCCCAACTAGTTCAAGATGCCCATTGAAGCTAGTACCTTTTGTCTATATCCCTTAGGACCTTTCCTATCCAGCCCAGTTAGGGCTGAGATAGAGCAAGTTCCCTTACTCAGAGGGTCGAGAGTCTCTGGAGTTCTCTGCCCAGGAGGGTTATGAAAGCTCAGAGTCACTGAACATATTCAAAGAAAAGATGGATAAATTGTTGAACGCAGAGAGAATCAGAGGGGGTGGGAACCGGGTAAGACAGGATCAGCCACGACGTTCCGAGTGGAGGTACGGGCTCCAAGGTCCTATTCCTGTTGGTGTTCCAGAGGACACTGGTTCAACTCATTGCCGACCTGCGTCAGTTCCTACATCCCCCTCACAGTCTGCATCATGGAGAGGCTTGGACTGAAAGAAGCTCGAGCTGTTAACACCAAGCAACAGAATGAGGAAAATTCTTACAAAGGAGGAAAAGGAAGCAACAACTTCTACACAGCACTATTGATGTACAAATCCCATCTTGGGTGTTGCAGAGGTAAACCACAAGATTAATGGTCAAGGTGCGAGAAGTTGGGAGGGGTGGCCAACAACTTAAAAAGGCTCGGCCCAGTTAATGAGTGGATCCTGGTGAGCGCACATGTCCCAAGTTCTCCTAGTCTTGGGGATGACTGAGAGGGTGGAGCCCACTGCCCAGCTAGGGGCACATAGTTGTCTAAGCCGACTCTCCCACAGTTGGAGGTCCTGCTTAAAGACAGTAAAATCCTGCCCAATACAAATCGAAGATTTATCCTTTGTCCCTCAGTAGAGCTCAAAGGATTCCAAAGTTCTTGCCTCTGGGATCTTGCTGTGCTCAAACTGTCTGCCACTCTTTCTCCTGACAACAGTGGTTCAAGGACCTTGGAGAACAGTTCAGACTATTGGGGTTCCCTTGCTTTGTACCACCAAGGTCACAAAAACTATGTTCTTCATTAGCAAAACTGAAAGGTTAGAACATTGAACATTACAGCACAGTACAGCCCACAATGTCGTGCCGACATTTCATCCTGCTTTGAGATCTATCTAACCCTTCCCCCCCATATAGCCCCCCATTCTTCTATCATTCATGTGTCTAAGAGTCTTTTAAATGTCCCTGATGTATCTGCCCCCACAACCTCTGCCGGCAGTGCATTTCATGCACCCACCACTATGTAAAAAAAAAACTTGCCTCTGACATCCACTTTAAAATTATGTCCCCTCATGTTAACCATTTTTGCCCTGGGAAAAAGTCTGACTGCCCGCTCAATCTATGCCTCTTATCACTTTGTACACCTCGATCAAGTCACCTCTCATCCTCCTCCTCTCCAAAGAGAAAAGCCCGAGCTCACTCAAAGGTTCTGTGATACTCCACCATACCTGAACAGTGTCAGCATGCACGGTATTCCGAGAGGGTTGATGTGTTCCTCTGATCCATACAGCAGCTCTGCCTTGCCTCTGCTCGGGGGACTGGCAGCTTCTTCATCAAGCACGGCAAGGAAAGCCTTGACGGTCCTTCTTCCTCCGTACGCTGTGGCGTGGTTGATGGCGTAAACTTTGGGCTAACAATGAAAAAGCAACAGCGCTCATTACAAGGAGGGAAAGCACTGAACAATGAGATAGCACAGGAGGAGACCCTTCAGTCGTTGTGCCTGTGCTGGATTTTTGAATGCGTTTTCCAATCGACCCTCTGCTTTCTTCTCTTCTTG
>JAUZTB010000066.1:4841322-4851375 GCA_034780895.1 Rhynchobatus australiae
AGCAATACAGTTTTAATGGTTTGATGCTGCTTTGGGCACAGGACAACAACATTGCTCAAGTGGGAGATAAATAAAATGTAAAGTTTGTGATAATAAATATCTATAAACCTCATTTACAAATCCACACACTTATTCTCTATATCTACCCTCTATCAGCAAAAGAGAGGGGAAATGATAAAAATCAACGCCTCTGCTTTTTTTCTTAGCTAAAATGAAACACTGCAGATGATGGTGTGACTTAAAGTCTCACCTACAAGCGTTGAGAAATGCAACACTGATGGGACCGTCAGTTCACTGCAACTTGCAGTGTCAAACCACACTGAGTACGTGAGAGAGTAGGCAGCATGAAATCTCAGCACCAAAGCAGATTGTTGTTGGCAAGGGTACAGATTAGGTGGAGGACAGCGATAACATAAGATGATGATGCAGTGGACAGGAGGAAATAATGTAAGTTCCCATTTAACTATTTCAATTTAGTAAGCTCTGAAAGAGTTTAAGCATTATTTTCAACCAGTGGCAAAAGGGGCTAGTGTTAAAACAGTGCCACAGTTCTGAATTTATGGAACTAACATTACCAATCATTGTGCCAAATACAGCCAACCTTTGATGGTTAAAAAGGAATTCTGGGAATACACTTGCACCTCAAGACAATGCGATGCTGGTTTTTGAGCCAATGTGGTTTTGCAAACCATGTCCAGCTCTTGTTTATTCACTACCATGCCCAAAGTAGTTGGGAGACAATCCAAATCATTGCTTTCATGTGGATTCCATGCTTAATATTTACATCTATCCTACAATTTCCTGTATGCCATTTAACGCCATTCGTTCCTAACAAAGCCTCCACCGAAGCCAAAATTCTTTTAAAAAAATTAAAATAGAGACAAATGAGCAAGAATCCACAAAAGTAAACTCCAAACTGGAATACTTATGATAAGCATGAAATAATTCTTTCAGAACTTGTAACTGCATACATTTATAACATACCCCCTCTGCCTCCTTAAAATAATTCCAGTTAATGGAATCAAGCAGCAGCAGATGGTTTTTAGGAATCACTATCTAATCTGGGCCTTGTACAGTCCCTTTCTCAAAAATATTTTTTCATTTCATTTTCTCTTCGGTATATTTCTGCGACTGGATCCGTTTGGCATAGCTCTGGGCCATGGAATTAACGATGGATAGAATGAAGTAGCACACCATGACAATGACTATTTTTTCAAACAGCCACGACAGCCAGTTTTCATTCTGAGAGAGAGATTGGGTGGGGGAAGGGTGAAGAAAAAGGAAATAGTAAAAAAAAATTAATATAATTTGAAGTCAAGCAGCCTTTTGGCAATTTCTGTTAGGGTTAAGGTCAACTTTCTGTGTTACAAAATAATCACAAAATCCAAAATTTGAACACATTTTAAACTTCATATACTGATTTATCAATATATAGGAGAATATTGCAAAAAAATTTCTTTCACAAACAATGCCAAAGCTAAAATTAATCTAACAAAATATTTGTAAATGAACTTTCCAGACAGCTTTACGTATCGCAAAAAAACCGTATCATTTTATATTTTAATCAAAAGGGTGGTTTAATGAAACAGATTAAAAATTGCATAAAATGCCATTAAAATACTGGCTACAGACCTACTAGTTTGTTTGATCAAATCAAGTGCATCAGTGCAGAGAGAATGCATAAAAATTACTCTCTTAAAATGACATGGTACCATCAGTCCTCAGTGTAGCATTTACTACACATTTCCAATATCCCAAATTAATTGTTCAGTGCATTTGGATAATGCTTTTCTGAGCTGTACATATATCCATTTTTAAATAAAATGAGTAATTTATATTTCCCAATGGAAGTTGGCTTAATAAAAGATTGTTAAAATTCAGCATCTCTAGGCAAAGGAGCTAATAAAATGCAATCTATTTTCAATATTTTAAATTTATTGGTCATACATAAGCCTTAGACGTACAGACAAAAGGCCAACGCAGTTACAGGATTGCTTTACTGGATCAGGCCAAGAGAATTCTCACTCCGGCTGAGGCCATTAGATGTGAGCAGATTAAATTTGGCAACATGTCAGTAAGTGTCAGTTCAGTGGGGATCCCCATTCAGGAAGGAACGGGTGGGGATTTGGTTCACCACCTCCTCTTTCATGAGAATACATAACAAATTTTGTTGGTCAATCCAGCTGGTGTTGGCACCGAGATGGCTGCTGCTCTGCCTGACAGCTGCTCCATCTGGAGATTTTAAAAAGCCCATGAAGGCCAGAATAGATTCTGAATCAAGAGAATTTTTAACATCTCTCTTAGCCTGACACATACCATCTTTTACGAGCTATCAGTTTCCACTAACCTGGCACTGTGATCAACACTGTGATTCAATGTGTGCCACGATTAAGAGATTTATTTAGATATTCTGCCTCTACATCAGAATTAAAACAGTGGCAAAAAGCCAAAATAAATGCAAATTCTGTAGGATACTAGCAGGAACTTGTTTTATTTGTTTAAGGCAATTCAGACATTTGTGTATTTTAAAATAGCTTGTCAAAGACTGGGAAACGATATTTAGTTTCAAAAAAGGAGGGAAAATGTGCAAAATCTAAAGCTATTCCCCACCCCTCCACAGGTATATTCCATTTATTTGGGACTTCAGAGAGGGGGAATGGGAGAAGAACAGCACCACTTCACATTTCTTCCACTGATATCACTGATAGATTCAAACCAACATTACTTGCAGACATATAGCAGGAAAAGCTTGTATACTAAAAGATTGACAATCAAAAGCAATAGCTAAGAGGAGGAAAAGCTGTCAATCTCCCAGAAACTTGTGCCAATTTTTAACAATCAAAATGGGAATTTTAATTTTGTAGTTCAAAAACTAATTGGTCAAAGAGCAGGACCTATTCAACAGAATATATTTGCACAATGTTTGAAAGACATTGGGCAATCCATGGCAGCATGATATACAATAGCAATCCATGTGAGGAAGTAAATTTTTTTTAAAGTTGCACAAGTTGGGTTGGGCAAGTATCACACGTCATCACAGGCACTCAGCAGGAACTAAGTTGTTTCATGGAGGGGGTTGAGCATTTGGGGAGAAAGGCAACTTTGAATATCTTTCTAGAAACATTATTTTGGGCAGACAATTAATACATTCTCTTGCCATAAATCATGTTATACTCAAACCCTGGATTACAAAGATCAGATCACTTTACATTCATACATTAAATGATTTTTGTTTTCAGGCAAAGGGGAGATGTCTCAAAAACTAAATAACTGATAATAGAATTAAAACTGTCCTAAAGTAAAATAAAGTTTTACTGTCCTAAAGTTGAGTTTGGAAGCTTAACTCTTTTGACTTTTAAACAAGAGAACAGACCATTTTTAAGGTTAAAATATCATTTAGTGCTAGGTGTTCCTGGATTAGTATCAGATCCTGCATGTGGTACTTAAGGCTTACCAGCCTAGATGAAGATTCTGTTATTTCGATTTTCCTCGTAGAATGAAGAAAATTACTTACAGACAACATTAAAAATATTGCAAAGAATGACCATGTCATAGTGGTGTTCTGGTCTTCAACGCTAACTTTCTGGGACAAGGCAAAAGCTTCAAGCGATTCACTTAGCTAAAAGAGCGTTTTCTCCCTGAAGAGGTAATAAGGACTACATTCTTTGACTTTTCCTATCCTAGGGGACTCAGTTTCCAACAGTTTTACTGATGGATCTTTGGCCAACCTGAGGCCTGTTTCTGAAACTGAGTCATTACCTAATTACCATGGATTTAGCACTCAGGTCCATGTACAAAGTGTTGGCGAAAAGAAGGACATATATAGACCAATAAACACTTTAACACCAAAGACACAACATTAGTGGTATTCTTACCGCTTCTATTTTGTCTCCAGACTTGTGATGAAGCTTGTGCTTCTGGGCCTCCAGGTATTCTCGGAAGGGTTTCTGAAGTGAAGGGCCTAACCTTGGAATTGCCCTGTGTGGGCGAAATCCATTCCCAAGAGAGGAAAAAGATAAAAAGTTAATTTTACTCACCTGTAAAAATGCCACATAAATGTAAAACAAATTTACAAGTAGTTAAGAATTTGCACATTTGGCATCATCATTCATTATAATTAAGGAAGGAGCAGAAGGAGGAACTCAAGTAGTGTACTGGCAGACCACAGTATCTCAAGTGAATAACTCTCACAAGGCTGGCCCCATATATCACCGTCAGTTCCTGTAAAAACTAGTTTAAACTGATCAATAAGGAAGTGAGTCGGCAGTGTGTCATTGCCAGCTAAGAAAGAAACTACACTCCCACTTCATGCACAACTCGCCCCTACAGCTCCTGGAAGGGTGGCCACTTCCGAATTTAGCAGTCCTTATAAGGAAATACAGCATTTCTTTACTGTTAAGAACTTACTGAAAATTTTCATAATAGCTCCTCCTATAGTTTTGCACGCGCGCACACACAGTCAACCCCACCTCCAACCAAGATTTAGCAGTTGGTGATTAACCAAAGAACAAACAAGGTACAATGAATCTTTTAGTAAGGTAACTTCATATTTATTCCTCCCCCCCGCCAATAACACAATATACTCTTATTGAAGTAAAAGGGAGTGTACCCATTACCCATAAACAGAAACTCCTGACTCATGCGATGATACAAGATACTTTATATATTTTTGAACAACTTGTACTCTCACTGCAGAAATTACTAACAATGGAAAGCCTAAAACTGTTGAGGGCGGAACAAAGGAAAAAATGAAGTGTTTAATTGGAGATGACGATCCCAGATTTGTACATGAATACGTTTTCTGATATCACTTCTAAAACCACAAGGTAGCACTTCTAATGGGCAACTTTTACATCGATTCTACAAGGGACACATTTTAAAATAATACATGACTGGAAGTAATTCATTGTGCTGGATACCATCTTAATTAAAGAAACCCCATTTCTATATAAAAAGGATATGAAATTTACTTCAGAGAATTTTAAAAAGATGATGCCAATTAGAAGAACTGACTAATAACGTATCTCACAGGATTTCTGCTTTATGCAAGTTGATTAATCATTGCTTTGTTAAAATGAAATCTTTCAATAGATAAGTTTCTTAAAAGGTCTTATAACAAGTTAAAAGGGACTATTCCCAAACTGTATAAAACGTGAGAGTCACATTTTCATTTGCATCATCTGCAGTCTCTTGTGTTGCTGTTTTAAGTTGAGTACTTTTCAATTTAAATGCGTAAAGGATGCTTGCAGATATGGAACAGAGTTAGATTTACTGCTTATAAGATATAGGACACCCCGTCTCCATATCTAATTGTATCCATTCCATACACCCCACACAAACTGCCTCTGGGACATGACTAATGAGGAAAGGAATGAAATATTTCAATACATAACACCTCTGGCAATGAATAAAATGTTGATTTATTAACATTATTGGCTTTGTCCTCAAACAGTTCCGACCATTCGTAGATTGATGTACAAATAATTGCATACACCAGTCAAGTAAAATTGATTTTCAAGCTTTAGCAAATTTTACCACATTGAATTTGGCATTACCCATATATGAAAGCAACCATAGTTGTTTAATGGTGAACAATGCTACTCCCTGATCATCTTGGTATGCTTGTGATAGTAACAGCATGATTTTTTTTCTTCCTTTTCCTGATAGAGTTTTAACAATATGTGGTGTCTCAGCTGTTGATCAAACTGGAAATACAATGCATGACTTAAACTACCAAGGAAGATACATAAATCCTGGATGACCAGCAGCTAATATTCAATCCAGTCAAAATTGCCAAATGTAATGCACATTACAATTCAAGGCAAAAATATTAAGAGTTATCTACATTGGACACATTGCAATATGTTAGAGGCTAGTACACAATTCATACCATCTTTTACAACAAGCGGTATATGTATTCCTGAGCAAGCAATGGTAATCCAGAGGTGGAACAAAATCATAGATTTTAATTTATTTTGACCATCATGTGTCATTGAATGAAATTCTGGGGCTTGAAAAAAATTCTCATGTCTTTAAGTTAAACAAGGTATTGAAGGAGATTGCGAAGATGACAGGCATTGGAACCCAATGGCATGTCTAGATTCTCAAACAACCTTTGAAAATGTATGCACAAAAAACTGAAATAAAGTTGCATCTTGTAGGACTGCTGGCCAGATTGGAAATAAATTGATTGCACATTGCATAGGCAGAATGAGACCTTTAGTGCTAGTGAGTGCAAACGATGGAATCCTGCATGGATCAGCAGTAGGACTGTGGCTTACCAGGAGATGCATGAAAGACATTAGAGAAATGACCTACAAATTGCAAGGTAAAAACAAAGATGTGCAGGAATTTGCATATTAGATGGAGAGAAAAAAGTCTACAGGTGGATCTGTGGGAAAGAAATCCATGTCTAGCAAGTGTTTTTCAGTGTTTACACAGGCAGCACGTTGGGCAGAGCCATTCATTCTCATATTCATATCACTGCATTCACGGCTGCTGAAAATGGACAAGAATCTTTGAAGGTCCGTGACTAATTAGGTCGTTGAGTAAGTATGAAATGCATTGGTAAGTGTAGCTAGGACAATTGGTCAAAGAAACTGAAGTACATTTGTCAGCTTCCAGAATGCACTATTACCAGTTTTTTCTTTGTTAATCTCAAAGGATAGGGTAAGATTTCAATAGGCAATAACTGCTTCAATAGAAAAGTAAAAGAAAACTGAAATAAAAACAGAAAATGCTGAAAACACTCAAGTCTGGCACCAGCAGGCAAGAAAGAAATGTTTCAGACTGTTGACCTTTCATCAGAAGTATAACAGGACGTACTGGAAACCTCAGGATTATCAGTGTGCTGTTGTGAATTGGCTTGACATCCTTGTAGATCTGCAATTACCTGTGGTGATCTTAATTTGAGAAGATGTCACCAACCAAGTGATCTGATTATCTGAAAGGGTTATCAACTGAGAACTAACCTTATTTGCAAACTTAGACCATCCTTGGTTTAAACCATATCTACACTAATCAGCTTGTGTACAAATATATTCACCAAGCCTGCCATTAGTTGACTTGGCAATTGTGTCCACAATCGGAACGTTATCTGATTAAAGGCGCAGAACGCCTGAGTTGACTGTCAATGACATTTGATTCGAGGATCCTCTCTGCTACAGTTCATTGATGGATCTTGACATGACTCTGCAAGCTAATCCTACAGCCAACGAATGATACCCAAAAATTATAGATGTTTGTCTATGAGAGATATGCCAATTGGCTGGGTCTGCTTCCCTTCCTTTCTTTTGGGATAAAAGGTGCCGCCGAAGTGCAACTGGTTTTTATAATCCACGTCAACCATTCTACCAGCCTGAGCTAGTCCCATTTGCCTGTGTCAGGCCCATATCCCACTAAATCTTTCCTATCTATGTACCTGTCCAAGTGTATTTAAACCATTGTAATTGTATCCACCTCTACCACTTCCTCTGGTAGTTCATTT
Organism: Rhynchobatus australiae; assembly: GCA_034780895.1. NCBI lineage: Eukaryota > Metazoa > Chordata > Chondrichthyes > Rhinopristiformes > Rhynchobatidae > Rhynchobatus > Rhynchobatus australiae. Next base: position 4,848,809 of record JAUZTB010000066.1, read on the forward strand.
CACATATCCACCACCCTGTGTGAAAAAATTGCCCCTCAGGTCCACTTTAAATCTTTCCCCTCTCACCTTAACTCTGTGCCCTCTAGTTTTAGACTTCCCAACCCTGAGAAAATAAAAACTGACCATTCACCTCTGCTCCTCATGACTTTATAAACCTGTCAGATCTCCCATCTGCCTCCTAACACTCCAGAGAAAAAATCCCGGCCTATCCACTCTCTTCTTACGAATCAAGTCCTCTGGTCCCGGTAATATTCTCATTAATCTTTTCTGCACCCTTTCCTGCTTTATGATATGCTTCCTATAGCTGAGTGACCAGAACTATTTACTAACAGCTTAATCACTAACACACTTTGAGTTACTGACTTCATCACAACATGATCTGGACCAGAGAATACATGCTCTTAACATTAAGGTAACACCCACTGTAGTATGGTAAAAGGAAATTTAGCAAAATTGATTTTATATGACGATGGTGGTGGAAGTGGTTGGGGGGGGAGTGGTTAGATGGAGAGGAAAAAGATTAATAGTTGAAGTCACATCTGATCTAAAAGAGGGCAACACAGCAATTAGTTTGATCTTAACATAGAAAAACCTACAGCACAATTCAGGCCCTTTGGCTCACAAAGCCGTGCCAAACATGTCCCTACCCTAGAAATTACTAGGCTTACCCAACAGAAACACAGAAAAACCTACAGCATACAATAAATAAAAACCTCAGGGTCTGGTAGTTTGTGTGAATTTGCACGTTCACTAGTGACTGCATGCATTACCCTTGTGTGCTCTGGTTTTCTCCCACATCTCAGAAATTATAAATTACTCCTTATAGAAGTGGAAAAAGTATCAAAGCAGAATTGATGGGCACGTTGAGAAAGAACAAGGCACAGAGATACAGGGAAAATAAAAGAAAAATGGGCCTTTTGGGATTGGTCTGCCTGGAGCTGACATGGACCCATGGGCCAAATTACCTCTTTGTTACAAGTAAAGGAAGGAGGTCACAGTTATCAGAAGCCAGTTATTGTTGGCCTAGGATATCATTGCTGCACTTGCTCAGGGGTTCTTCAATCAAAACATCTCCAACTCTCAGAACTAGAGAGGTACTTAAGAGGCTCTTGGTTAGGCATAAGAATGTGCAAGGAATATGGATATTGTGTAGGCAGAAGGGAAGTTTAATTAGGCATTTAATTGATTAATTAGTTCAGCACAACATCATAGGCCCAAGGGCCTACTCCTGTGCTGTACTGTTCTATGTTCTATATTCAATCATGGGATCATATACTGACAATTCTCATGCTAAACTCTATTTTGCAAAAGGTGGGAGCTCATAACAGGATCTAGAAAAACACTGAACCCTGAATTTAAGAATGGTTGATAACATTTAAACTACATAATGGATCAGGTCACTGCTACACAGAGTTAGGAAGAATCTGGCCACCTGCCACACCTTCACCAGAAAAGATCAGGACAGAAGCTGGGTATTCTATAGTAAGTAGTTCATTTCTTGATCTCTCAGATTACAAGGTAAGAATACTTGCTGCTTTGCCTGGAGGGGAGCAGCTACCACTTTCAATTGGCTGAGTGGTGAGCCTTTGATATCAAAAGGAAGGATAAGCTACAGGATGCATGACTGACTCATGGTTATTTAAACACTACCACCCCCCTGGGAACGTCTACTGAAAATCCAAGAGAACTAAATGTTCTTGGAACATCACATCCATATCACCCAATTCATCATATCCACGTCACCTCATCCTGGCTTTGACAAACAATCTCCATTGTCACCGAGTCAGATTCCTATAATTCTTTACCCCATCAGCATTGCGCTAGCTTTGTTCCAGGAACTGTAACAGGGGAAGGTCCTTCACCACCACGTGTAATAAAAGCAGCCTTGCCTGTATTTCCTTTATCTAGAGGGCATATTTAAAGTTGGTTATCAATCCCAGCTGCAGTATTGAGTGCAGTCCTGGACACCAGACTTTAGAAAAACTGTACCATACACAGTACAGAAGCAACCACAATATTAGGAATCTAAGTCAGGAGGAAGTCTACTACAATTTCTTTAGAAGACTCTGGGAGGTGGCCCAACTGATGTTTAAGATTGCAAAGCTGATCATTATAAGCAATTTGCATAATAAAGATTGCAAAAAAGCAATTTAAAAGCAAAAATCAGGAAGTCAGGACTGTGTGTTCCATCTGACATCCCTTCTAAGTCAATTGGTCACAGGGAAGACATTAAAGCTGTTTGCACATTGTTAAATCACAAACTTGCAAATGCCTCATGGATTGTGTCACAAATAACAGGGGTTGAAAATCTCTGGGCGTTGAGGGGTTGAAAGCCTCTGGGACCTTAACCACTCAGATTCCAAAAAGCTACATTTTTGTGGATCCCCACCACACACTCAGTTATTCAAAAAAAAGTATGCTTTGTGATAAACGTCAACCATAAATCTGACGCCTTTACCTAAAAATGAGGAACTTTAGACCCACAAAAGGTTGATGCAAGTTCTCACTGTGTGGACAGCATCATTAACTTTTTAAAACCAATAGCAGATTAAAATCTAAAACACGGA
>JAUZTB010000066.1:5168346-5179157 GCA_034780895.1 Rhynchobatus australiae
AGATAAAAGGGGAAAGAAAGGAGGAAGACAGAGACACAGGTTGGAGCCGGGACAACGGTTGGTTGGAAGACAGGCACCTGGCACATGTTGACCCGGGACAACGAAATGAATGGGTGCAATCCATAAGCAATGCGGAACAAAAAAAATAAAATGTGGGGTGGGGTGAGAGATAGAATCAGAAGGAGCAAATAAAACACCTTGACCCCGAGTGAAGAGACTCCGGACAACTGGAGTGCAGGGAAAAGTACAGATCTGAGCACAGTTTAATCCAGGAGAACGAATGAGGGGATCGGGATGAATCCAGGGTATGGTGGGACAACGGGAGAGAGAAAGGAAAGGGACCTGTGCACACCTCAACCCGGGACAACACTGGCCATGGATACACGAAGAAATTTAACATACAATCTAGCTTCATTAACGTAACCGTAAATGCAACAGCCTCCAAACAAAAGCATTAAATTATACTGTTTGCATTTACCCCTTTGAAGTATTTCAACATGCTGTTAAGTCTACATGAACAAAGGTAAAGGTCCCTATTGCACGTCTAGCCTACCTCAAAGATCTGATAACTTTTCTTCAATCCGTCCGCCGGAGGCATAAAGGTAAAAATTTCTTTTTCAAACCATAAAATATGAAAAAGTGTATTAAAAGTTCAAACGTAGACTGGGAGCCTCTTTCAAGCCTTTGTTCTTATCTTCGAAGCGTTTCCTGCGCTTTATTTTAAACTGTTGCATCTGGCGAGAGCATGGGACAGGAACAAAAGAGCACCAAGGTGCTCTACATCTAGGGCTAAATCTACCCTGCTAGGTCGTACAGTCAAACACTTGTGATTATTTTGAGATTCTTAACTGGTAGAGCCAAGTTGGGGTTTCTTTAAACAAAATGGTGCTTTAGAAGTTGGAGCATTATCACAACAACTACAACCTTAAAAACAGATTTCTAATCATTAACATTAGGTTAGATTTACCTGCCAAACTGTATTTCATTTTAACCTCTCAAGCCATTCGCGGAGCTTCGAGATTAAAAATTGCTGAGCCTTTCGCCGGCCTAAACCACAGATTTCCGACTGCATCACATCAGTTCCGAGCAAAACAAACCCAGATACCCACTGCACCAGCATCCCTCTAACCAAACAACGCCGCAGAACTGGTACACATGGCAATTTTTTTTGCAAAATTTCAATCATGCAGGTCTCAGCTCCCTTTGCATTAAGATAAATCAATCGCAAACATTCTGTAAAATATAATCTGGAAAAGAGGAAACGCACAATAGGAAATATTGCATTTGAAGCAAAATGTCAGCCCATTTTCAAACCCTTACCTTAAAATATGAAATTTTAACTCTTCTACTATTTGTTTGTATTATTTTTGTCTGACCAAATGACTGTTTGGATATTTTTCTTTGCAATTTATATTACAATTCAGGCCAGACTGAAGAACTGCAACAGCTGCAACCCCAGAAGCTGCGGCCACCGCACTTTATACCTAGCGTATCCTAACTTGCTCGCCAAGCGATTGACAGCTTCGTCCAACAATCCAGCGCCGGAGGGGTCCTAGCAACACCACTGCCATTGGTCGATGTCCGTTGACCCGCCGCGGGACGTGCACCAATCACATCTTGCAAGAGGGGCGGAGCAACGGCGGGGATGTTCAAGGTAGGTTGAGTTGCGGCAGACGTCACCTGGTCACCAACAGGACCAATCAGCGAGCGGCTCATGAAAAAAGTTGAGCAAAGCGGGGACTTGGATTGGAACCAAACACCAGGAATAATTGCAGGAAATTCCATCAAAAGAGCAAATGCAGACTTGCCCTTCCAGCCTCCAGTCCCTAAGCACATATCCCGAAGCAAAATGTGGCGATGCGCTTAATTTTGTAAAATATTAATAATTCAAACATCATTTCAGTAAGAATTTGCATTTACTTAGCATCTTTAAAATGAGCTTGCATTTATATGTCATCTTTGAATGTCTGTGTTAATATAAGACACTAAGCAAGAACTTGCATTCATATTGCATCTTTCAAAAGAGTCTGCATTTATTTTGCCCCTTTTAACAAAGAACTTGCATTTGTATAGCATCATTAATAATAGCTCACATTTATGTTGCACTTTGAACAAAAACTTGTCTTTTTCACCTTTAACAATACATGGCAGTTATACTTTGAAGACCTCCTCATCTGCGGCTCTCCTTGACATTGAGGGCACTTGATTCCATCCCTCAACAAGCCTCTCCAGACTAGCCTTGTTACCACTCATGGCTGACAAGGAATTGAGAAGCAACTCAAACATAACAAGGCCTCGGGAGCAGATGGTATTCCTGCTGAAATCTTGAAACTCAGTGGTGAAAAGATTCAGTCACCAATCCACAGCCTTATCTCCAATATCTCACTTCCATTCAACTTCCCTCAGAAGTGGGACCAATCTTCAGAACTAGTGGGAAGGACACAACTATACTCCAGAAATAAAGTTCCCCAAACCTTGGTCACCAAGCTGCAGTATGCAGTTGACGCTGATGTTTGCGTACACAAGTTCCAAGACATTGTCAAAGCTTTCACTGAAGGATGTGAGAAGGTGGCCTTACATTGAACATCCAACGTGAAGAGGTAACTAAATATATTGGTGAGGGCAATGCAGTTGAGGTGATTTACATGGACTTCAGTAAGGTGCCACGGGGAAAGCTGGTCCTCTAGTTCTAAACTTCCTTGCCCCTGAGAAAGAGCCCATGGGATCCGAGACAAGTTGGCAAACTGGATCCAAAATTGGCTTAGACAGAGGGCGATGGTGGAGGGTTGTTTCTGTGATTGGAAGCCTGTGCCAGTGGTGTACCACAGGGATTAATGATAGGATCCCTACTCTTTGTCATATATATTAAGGATTGGCATATGAATGTAGGAGGTTAGTAAGTTTGTGGATGACACAGAAATTAGAATCATAAATAGAACCATAGGATTGTACAGCACAGAAACAGGTCCTTTCGGACCACCTTGTCCTTTCCTGTCCACACTAATCCCACTTGGGCCCATATCCGTCTCCACCTTTCCTATCTAAGTACATGTCCAAATGCCTTTTTAATGATGTAGTTGTGTCTGCTTCCACCACCTCCTCTGGCAGCTCGCTCCAGATACCCACCACCCTCCGTGCGAAAAGCTTGTCCTTCAGATCACCTGTAAATTTCTCCCCTCTCACTTTAAAGCTGTGCCCTCTAGTTCTAAACTTCCTTGCCCCTGAGAAAGAAACACTGACCTTCTATCCTACCTATGCCTCTCATAGCTTTATAAACCTCTATAAGGTCACCTATGTTCCAGTGGGATTAAACCCAGCCTATCCAGTGCAACACACAAAGCGCTGGAGGAACTCAGCAGGTCAGGCAGCATCTATGGAGGGAAATGGACAGTCACCATTTTGCGTCAAAACCCTTCACTTGGACCCTTCAACAATCCAGATGACCTGAAATGGCGACTGTCCATTTCCCTGCATGGATGGTGCCTGACCCACTGAGTTCCTCTGGTGCTTTTAGTGTTGCTCCAGATTCCAGCATCTGCAGTCCCTTGTGCGTCCAGCATATCCCGTCTCTCCTTGTAACTAAAACTCTCAATTCCAGGCAACATCCAAGTGAACCTCTTCTGCACTCTCTCTGTTGCTACCGCATCCTTCTTGTACTGCGGCAACAGAACTGTACTCAATCAGTGGCTTTGTTGATCGTGAAAAGGATCGTTTTAGGTTACAGAATAATATTGAACAGCTGGTAAACTGGAAGGAACAATGGCAGATGGAACTTAATCCTGATAAGTGCAAGGTGATGCATTTTTATCGTCTAACAGCGGTAGACATACACCATGAATGGGTGGGGCCACAGCGAATGTTGAGGAACAGAAGGATGTTAAGTACAAGTCCATAGATCCTTACAGGTTGCAGCACAGGTGAATAAAATGGTGAGAACGGCCTACAAGGTGCTGGTCTTCATTACCTGGGGCAGAGAATATAAGAGCATAGAGGTTATGGGACAACTTTGTAAAAATTGGGCCCCATCTGGAATATTGTGTGCAGTCCTTGGTCACCACACTATAGGAAAGACGTGATTGCACTGGGGGGAGCTCAGAGGAGCTTTACCAGAATGTTGCTTTCAGCTATGAGGAAAGACCGGATAGGCTGGATTTATATTCCTTGCAGCAAGGAAGCTGAGGGGGCACCTGACAGAGGTACACATGTTCTCCCCAGCTTACGAGTGGCTGACTTACGTACGGCCCATACATGTGAACGGGTGTTTGGGAGACCGAAGGGATGGAGTTGTCGGCTGCTGTGGGGCTGCAGGAACCTCCTGCCGTGTGGGAATCCAGCGCGCAGCCACAGTTCTGACTTGCGAACTGTCCGGGCTGCGAACAGTTCACGGGAGCGGAACCCTGCCGGAACCTGGGGAGGACTAGTCAGCGGTGAGAGGGGAAAGATTTAAAAGGGACAACTTCCTCACACAGAGGGTGGTGGGTACGTGGAACGAGCTGCCGGAGGAAGTGGTAGAGGCGGGTACAATAACAGCATTTAAAAGACATTTGGACAGGTACATGGGTAGGAGAGGTTTAGAGGGATGTGGGCCAATCTCAGGCGAGTGGGACCGACTCAGGTGGGCATCTTGATCAGCCTGGATGAGTTGGGCCAAAGCGCCAGTTTCCGTGCTGTGTGATTCCATGACCTGTATAGACAGAGCGGACAGTGAGAACTTTTCCACATAATAGAAAGGCCTCAAACCAGACAACATGGGTTTAAAGTGAGGAATAAGAGGGTTTGAAAGGATCTAAAGGAACATTTTTTTCACAGGAGGGCAGTTGCAATCTGGAATGCACTGCTGAAGAAGGTGGTAAAGGCAGGTAACCGCACAGCATTCAACAAGTGTCTGGACAAGCACTTGAAAAGGCAATGCACAGAAGGCCACAGACCAAGCGCCGGTTAATAGAAATAATATCGGTGGGTACTTGATGATCAGCATAGACATGGTGGACAGTGACTGTGATTCTATCCGCAACACACTTTGATAAAACGGACCTTTTTTTTCTTCTAATTGTGATCTTTCTTGTAAAAAACGTCGTGTAATTCATGTTCAGTTTATGTTTCTCTTGTGACTGCTGCTTATCTGATGCTGTGTGCCTGTGATGCTGCTGCAGGTAAGTTCTTCATTGCACCTGTGCCCACGTGGACTTGTGCGTGTGACAATAAAGTCGACTTTGATTTTGGCTTTGAAGACAAACATTCTTCACCGCCTACCCCCACCGTACCACACCGCCTTCTGAAAATATAAGGCACAAGAGACTGCAGGCGCTGGAATCGGAAGCAACACACAACCTGGCCAGAGGGACTCAGCAGGTCAAGCAGCATCTGTGGAGGGGGGGGAAATTGTTGATATTTCAGGTCAGAACCCTGCATCAGGTCTGAAATGTGGACAATTCCTTTCCCCCCACAGATGCCACTCGAGCCGCTGAGTTCCTCCAGCAGGTTGTATTGCTGCTCTGAAAACACAAGCTCACGATGAGACCTTGGCCTACAGAGATCATCTCCCACATTTTAGGAGCCACTTCTCAGCAAATGCAGGCATCGATGCTGAAATTCACCATCACCTTCAATGCAGTAGCTCGTCCTTTGGTCAGCTGAGCAGGAAGGTGTTTGGAGATCAAAACCTCAGACCTGGCACAAGCTCATGGTCAACCAAGTAGCTGTGATCCCTGTCCACCTGCATGCTTCTGAGGCGTGGACTCCTGCAACAGGCACCTCAAGGCATTGGAAAAATATCACCAACGCTGACTCTGCAAATTGCATCAAATTCATTGGAAGGAAAAGCGAAGCAACATCAGTGTCCTCTCCCGGGTCAATATCACCACCATCGAGGCCCTAGTTACTGTCACTCAGCTACACTAACTAGGAGGACCCTCACCACCTGGGACATGCCCTCTTCTCGCTACTACCATCGGGGAGGCGGTACAGGAGCCTGAAGACCCACACTCAACGATTCAGGAACAGCTTCTCTCCCTCCCCCCCTTCAGATTTCTGAGCAGACCATGAACCATACCTTGTTATTATTTTTTTTGCATTATTTTTGTAATTTATAGTAATTTTGTGTCTTTGCATGGTACTGCTGCCAGAAAACAACAAATTTCACGCCATGTGTGATAATAAATCTGATTCTGATAGTAGCCATTACAAATCAGCCCCCCAGAATATTGGCCCTGGAAGTGGTTGATACAATAACAACATTTAAAAGACACTTTTACAGGTTAATGGAAAGGTATATGGGTCAAAATTGGACAACTGGGACTAGCTTCTATGGGCATCTTGGTTTAGCATGAACAAGTTGGGATGAAGGGCCTATTTCTGTACTGTACAACTGACTAATTTCAGATTTCACTCGTCTACAGTTCCAATAATCCAGAAATTTATAATTTAGAACCAAGACGATGAAAAAATCTCCACTGGATGAATAATAACTTTGGCCAGCATTTAACATCAAGCTTCCAGCAAAAGAGTTGCTATGCCCACAGCAGGCAGACTATTTAAAAAGAAATTCAATTGATAACAGACAAAAGTCAAGTTTCCCAGGTCCAACAAGCAAAGTTCATTATTCCTGCATTACAGAGTCCAGTGGTTTCAACCAGAACTTCCACTGGCAGAGGAGAATGAAACAAGCCAAGAATTATTCTCCCAATCAGTAGCCATGTGGATAATGGATGAAATAGGAAGAGGTATCAATTTAGGCTGCAGCACTAGCATGCAATAGTCCATCCAATCAACCCATCCACCCAGTAGAATTGTCTGTGTGGCAATCTGTGGATTCTGAATAGGACTCAGTCACATCAGAACTATAGTGGAAGTCATCCCAGACACTGACTCTCTAAGAAAATTGATTGTAAACAGGTTTAAGAAGTTCTGACGTCATAAAAGCCAGTTTAGGAATCAAAAGTTTTTTTTTTAAATCCTTCAGCTAATCCAACGAGCATACAAACCAAAGTAAGTGATCAAAGGAGAGCAGGAATAAAATTACTTAAGTTAGACTGAGTAGTAAGAGCTATTCAAATACACTGAATATATAAACAAAACTGCTAAATCCAGGCAGTACAAATTGTTATTTTAGATTTACAGTTGTCACAAATCTTTGCTCATCGTTATTCTGCCTCTTCTGTCCCAACAACGTAACAAACTGCACAAATCATGCAAAACACAGTGCATTAGGTCCTAAAATCCACTTGGTAATTCACTTCTGGATTTGAACGAGTGACAAAAGTCATTTCACATACATGCTATTCCACAGAAGTCATTTCAATCAATGTACTTAATAACTTCAGACCAGGACTATATGTTTAATCCATCTCCATTCACAAGCCAAAACGAAAACTTTACCTTTCAGAAATAGACCAGACACTAAGGTCTTCAATAGCAATTGAGAAATGGCCCTCCTCAAACACAGAGGGCCGAACATACAGTGAATACACTTCACTGACCAGCTGCACTTTCAAGTCAAACAGCATGATATCCAAATCTACTGAAATGATGAAATGTGGACAAATGCATATTAAACAGCATCCCATGTCCTTAAACTATCAGAACATTTTAAAATCAATCATAGAACAAATACCAGAAACTAGCCAAATAATCCAGAAGTAAAAACCACAGTATCTTTTCCTAAACAGAGGAGAAAGTTCTATTTGGTATGGTTCATCCTTTACGTCATAAGTGGGATCATGTGGATAATAGCATCATTGTGGAAACACTTTTGAAACAAGGTTCTCTCAACTCCCATGCAATCTTGAACACTAATGACATCATTACACACCTTGCCCAAGCTGAATGCAAGATAGGAAGAATGAAGTTCCAGTTTTTTTTAAATAGAGAACATTCTGGTAGTACAACAAAAGAATTACCTTTTCCTGTTTTACTGCTATCAGCTGAAATATTCACCACCTGATGCACAGCTGCTGCCAGCAGACAGCTGGCAAAATATAACAGCAGCAAATGAAAAAAATAGTGAGAAACAGACAACATCTTTCAGTCAGTCAATGTGGAAGAAATGGTCTGAGGTTGTATCCCCAAAAAGTTAACATTTAAAAATTCAGGAAGCTGAAGTACAGAATAGCACAAAGTTATCATTTACTTCATCAGAAAATGCACCTTGGAGAGAAGTCCCAACAACGTTAACAATGGAGAGCAACAATCCCAATGTCAAAGTCAAACTGCTTTGGCATATTTTCTTCACAATTAGTTCTTTATGTGCAAGTTGCTTTAAATGTCTCTATCCTGTCTCAGGTTCTCTCTGACACATTTAGAATAGACCGTGCAGGTCACAAACCAAAGTAATACAGCAGAAAAAATAGAAGTACAGCTGCCACAAAAGCTGAGGCTTTCCACCCGTGTACCAGGAATGCCGTCCCAAGTTAGCTTCTGATCCACCCAGGCCTCGCGTTGTCACCCTTGTGTTCAACTCCCTTAATGACATCCTTTCCTGATCCCCACTTTGCTTTACAATCCTTCAAGAACTACATTCCAGACTCAATCCTCCTGCATATTCCCCACCATCTTTGCCGAACCATTGGCAGTCATGGCTTAAATAAATGGTCTGGAGCGTTTTCCATACACAAGATAATAGACAAATTGTCTATATGGATTTATGATGTGGTTGTGAAAGGCATTATACCCTAAAGAGCCAATGAAGTACTTTTAAAGCTTTGGTCCTTATTAAAAAGGAGGAAATACTGCAGCTATTTTTAAAACAATGAGATAGTGAACATTGTAGCCAATTTGAAAACAACGAAGAAAAGAAAAATATCCAACATCATATTTAAACTGGATAAGATGCTAAAAGCCAGAGGCATAAAATAGTACATTCAATTGAAAACTAGGGTGTGGGCATGAGAAATTGCTATAGGCTTATCCAGAGCTGGAATGCTGCTTTTCATGGTTGGAGGAAAATATGCACTGATGAATCCCACAGGTCAGCCTAAATAAAGACCACTCTGATAGATAACCTCCTGGATGTGTGTAAACAGGACAAGCTCAGTTTACAGATAGCACAAACTTGCAAATGTAGTTAACAAAGAGAAGAACATGCACTGGCGAAAACATGGGCCAAAATATGGCAGATGGAATTTAACATAGGCACTCGGAAATTGATACTTTCAATAACGGAGCACTTGGAAAATTCTAAAAGTTATGAGCGATTAGTTGTACTAGAACATAGAACAGTACAGGAACAGGCCCTTTAGCCCACAATGTCTATGCCAACTATGATGCTAATTTAAACTGCACACCTGCCTGTACATCGTCTACATCTCTCCATTCCTTGCCTATTCATGTGTCTATCTACAAGCCTCTTAAACTCTGCTATTGTATTTGCTTCCACCACTTCCCCTAGCAGTGTGTTCCAGGCACCTACTCCTCTGTGGGGGATAAAAAAATAGTCTGGTAAACCACCATTAAACTCCCCCTACCTTAAAGCTGTGCCGTCCAGTGTTTGACATTTCCACCCTGAGAAAAGGACCATCTACCCTTTTTATGCCTCTTTTAATCTTATATACTACTATCAAGTCACCCCTCAGCCTCCGACGCTCCAGAGGAAGCAATCCAAGTTTGTCCAACCTCTCCATATAGCTAACACCCTCCAATCCAGGCAGCATCCTGGTGAAGAGAAACGAAGGACTGCAAATGCTGGAAGCTAGATGAAAAACACTACGATGCTGGAGGAACTCAGCAGGCCAGCCATCATCGGTGGAGAAACTGAAGAAGCATCCTGACCCAAAATGCTGACCTCCTGCTTTTCTCTACATTTGCTGGCTGGCCTACTGAGTTCCTCCAGCATACAGCAACCTGGTGAACCTCTCCAAAGTCTCCACATTCTTCCTGTAATACTCTGATCAGAACAGCTGACTAGAAAGCTAACAGATTAAAATATGAAGTTTCAGCCTACGGACAGCTTTGGGAATGGATAATTCAGCATTGACTAAGGTTTTAAATCAAGAACTTACTGATCACTTCTGATCATTACAAAAGCTGCAGTCCTTAATCACTCATCAGCTGAGAGTCATTTACAATTTTCAAAATGCTGGAACATTCAAGGCAGTCTTGGGATCTATTAACATTCTACTAACATTTTTTTCCCCATGCTTATATACTGTTAACCATGGAGGATTACCCATATAGGCAGCCCAGACAAGGACATGATTCATTTTCTCAAACCACACGGTATTAAGTTTCATGAATACTAAGGGATGTGCTCATAACACTGTAGTAGTCAGAACCAGCTTGCACTAACCCACACTGCTTTCACCAGAGGCTACAAAATTTTTTTTTGATATATTAGCAGTTTCACCATGGCTTCCAGAATATTCAGTTATAAAATATGAATATAACTACAAAGTTTAAACATTTTAAAAAAACACAAATTGGAGATTTACAAGAAACCATCTTCAGGCAATTCTCTACATTTGGGGGAAAAAAATTAACATTCTGTCCATGCAGAGAATTGAACTCTCACTTACATCCAAACATTTTCACAGGTGTAAAAACTGATAATTCTATCACTTTGTCCTCAGCCAAAAATTAAACTCGTGTTTTCAGATTCAGCTATTATCCAGAAAGCCCTGAGGCATCTGAATATTTTAACAAGGATAATCAAATCTTGCCCCTTATGCTGCAGAATTCCATCATTAATTTGTCTAATAAGAAAACAGGATTCAGTCAATCCTTTTGCTCTTATGCAGACAGCTACAAGACTCAGTCTCACAATAAGAGACACACCGCACCCTCCTTTCCCTGGGGGGGGGGGGGGGGGGGGGGGGGGG
>JAUZTB010000066.1:5406452-5417276 GCA_034780895.1 Rhynchobatus australiae
TCAACCATGTTGTGAAGAACAGAAACTTGTGCCAAGGAAATAGAATCTAGGGCATAATGAGACATTAAACAACCCACTTTAGTTGGACATAAAAGATTCAACACCATTAAGTAAAGGAACACTCTGATCCCAAACCCACTGACTAAGTCCACCAACTTCAACTTTTGAAAGGCTACTCAGTGTTGACCATTGCCCTGGACATGTCTATTTTATTTTTATCCGAAATAGTAGAAAACACTCACCCATAAGTTATTTTATTCAGTATGGAAGGTTTCCGTATCAGTGCTTCAGATGAACTGCCAATTTGATGAGTGATACCCCAGGCAACTTGTTGGGTGATTTCCTGCATGTGTGAAGTGCACCTCTGCATGAACTCTAGGATCTGGAACATAGAATCATTTGGGAAAACTATAAACAAACTGTTTTTCCACAAGCAAATAATAATAATTTACATGCAGTGCCATGCATCTACAAATGCTTCTCAGATGTTGATGTTTAAATAGTCCTCAAAAGTGTATCATTACTGTAATTTTCTTTGAAGATAAGGAACTCTGTAAAGGAAGTTTATATGGGCCTAGGGAGCAATTAAGCACATTCCTTGTTGGGAATAAGTTGTTTAGTTGTCCACTCAAACACAGACACCTGACAAAAATTATGAACCAATTTAATTTTGTCTAACTCTATCCTTACTCGTCAGATTTTACTACTTCAAATTGAATGGAACATGCAAATTGATGCACAATCAAACTGTACAAATTAAAATATATAATGCAGTTTGATAGATTTGTAAATAAATCTAAACATGCCATTAAGTTAACAATATACCATTCTTTAACCGGCTACCAGAATGATGATGAGAGTGACTTGCCTCACAGCTCTCTCTTTCTAATATATTATCTATTACGGGATGTCACGTGAAAGCCCAGTACTTGTTGCCCATTCGGGATTAGCCTTGGATGGTGGGAAGGGATATGCAGTCCACTTGACTGCACCTCATCTATTTCTCTCATTGCATCTCTTTCTGGACAGAGAATTTCTCTGGTCCTTACTTTCCACCCTATTAGCCTCCTCATTCAATAGGTAATCCTTTGTCATTTCTGCCATCTTCAATGAGATTCCTCCACCAGACACATCTTCCCCTCCTTTCCTCTCTCAGCATCCTTAAGGGACTATTCCCATGAAGACTCCTGTCTGCTCTTCTGTCTCCACCAACCACTACACTTACCTATGCAACTGCAGGAGATGCAACATCTCTCCTTTTACCTCTTCCCTTCCCACCATCCAGGGACCCAAACATTCCTTCTGGATGAAGCAGCGACTCACTTGCACTTCTTTCAATCTAGCGTACTGGATTCAGTGCTCACAATGTAGTCTGCTCTACGTTGTAGAAACCAAACACAGACTGGATGAACATTTTGCAGAACACTTGCATCAGTCCACAGGGCCTATTCTGAGCTTCCTCTAGCCTACGACTTTAATCCTCTATCCCATTCTCAATATGGCCTATCTGTCAGTGGCTTCTTGCACTGGTATAATTTAGGGTTGAGAAACTGCACCTCATCTTCTAACTAGGCACATCACTGCCGTCTGTATTCAATATTGAACTCAACAGGTTAAGGTAACTTTCCTTCTTTGCAAAAGAAATGGCCAGTTGGGCTGTCTGTCATCCCTCTGTATTATTGGCTCCAGTTTAGTCTTACTCCATTAGCTTGGCCTGATCTGCTACGCATTCCCTACAGCTCTGCATTTTGCAGCTTTCTTGTTATTTGTGTTTTCTCTCTCTAATTGCCTTCAGTAATTTATCAACATAGTTATACCCATGGTAATCCTGGTCTCACCCTATCAGAGATATTGATATTTGATATTGTTATTTATTTATTAGTCACATGTACACAAAATACACAGTAAAATTCGTCTTTTTGCGTTACTGAGAAGGTGCTAACCGCTACACTACCGTGCTGTTGCCCTAGCCGTCCCAATTCCACCCCCTTACAGCTTAAATCTAACTTGTTTTCTCTCTTCCCCAATTCCGACAAAGGGTCTTTGATGTAAAATGTTACACTGTTTCTTTCCATAGATCTTGCCTGATCTACTGAGTGTGTCAAGCATTTTCTGTTTTATTTCTTACAACATGTCATATTAAAAATTTTCTTTCTAACTCATTTTTACCTGTTTACAGGTGAACCCCACATTACGGGTGACGGAAATTTGTCCTTACAGAATTCACAAATCACTACCCAAAAATGTGAGATACAGAATAAAATTCACTTGCACTGAATTTGCGTGAAAAAAGTAAGTAAGTAAGTAAGTAAGTAAGTAAATAAATAAGATTTATTTTGTTTTCAACTCACACCTCTTGATGCGTACTCAAATGGCGCAGCTTCACGTTACGGAAAATCCTGATACAGACTGTTTTCTAGGAATGTACCTTTATTCCCTTTAATCAAAGGAAAATCTAGCAAAATTCCTGCTCCCAATCATTTGAATTGTGCAGGTAAAGTATCACATGAGGACAAGTTAATGTCTGGCTATAATATTGCTGCAAACGAATATTAATCCAGTAGTTTTATGAAACATTACAAGATGTCTTAAAAGTGCTTTACAATCAATAACACACAATTCAAAAGTAGAAAAACATATGCACTTTAATAGGTTCAAACTGGTGGATCAATCCAATTGAACCTCCAGAGTGTTTCACTTCAGAGAAAAAAAACTATTTTCAAATGGGTAATGTTGGAAAAAAGTGATATGCAATTGAATTTCCAGGGAACTATCTGTTGTAATGATGTTGGCACAGCCAACTGATGCAAAATAAGGTGCCACAAGCTGCAGTGAGATAAATAAGCAGGTGAAAAGTTTTTAGTGATGTTGGTTGAGGGATAAATAATGCCCAGGACACCAGGAACCATCTCTACTCTTCTTTAAATACTGACATGGGATAGTTTATGTCAACCTAAAGGAATATAGACAGAGCCTTGGTTTAATAACTCATGTAGAAGGTAGGACCAAATTCCTAGTTCGGCACTGAGGTGACATCTTAGTTTATGTGGCTATGATTCTGCAGTGATCTTAGGACCCACTATCTCCTGAGTCAAGTGAAGAAAGTATCTGAGCCAAGGCTGTCCAATCAACAGTTAAATATAAAATCTTAAGGATGAAAAATACCACCCTTGAGCAAAGTACCAGATGGCACCCAGCGTGGCCCACAGTCTTCAGAACAGGAAAAGTAGTTTCATCCCTGAACTCTAATCTCTCCAAATAACACAACATTCCCTGCAAGGGCAGATGGGAAACCATGCCTTTGGCAGTGTCACTATCTAACCTGCTACTTAACCCCACTATGTAACTATTTACACAACACATGAATCATTGCCTAATTATCATATCCTCCTTCCAAACCTCCAGCATAGGAATTGGCTATGAGAGTGACTTCAAAACTACTAATAAATACAACAAACAAATCAGTTAGGTGAACTCCATTGCTTCATACCTGAGCACTGCATTCCTTCCCGGCTGATTTTGCCCAGACTTGGGGTAATCTTCCATCTTTATCATTCAAACGCAGATCACCTCCAGCATCAGTAATTTACTGAGAATCCATTGATTGCATGAAAAAGCAGCTGCATGCACAGGAGTACTCCGGTCATCGCACCGACTAGACAGAATAAATGTTTATTAAAAAAAGGTTAGGCATCTTTTCTTTCATTTTTTTCACCCTTTGTAGGAAACTCGCAACATCTTTAATATTAAAGGTGCTATGTAATCGCAAACTTTTTCAAGCTTCTGGTTTTTAGTCAAGGTACTCACTGGTTAGGGTCTGCTCCAAACATCAGTAATACATCAACAACTTTGACAAGGTCCAGCAATGCAGCTATGAACAGGGGTGTCTGTCCTAGACTATTTCTGGTGTCAACAGCAGCACCTGAAAAAAAAAGGACATCAAAAATGCTGCGATACCAATTAAATCTAATTCAATATATTTGTCACTATCAGATCAACCCATATACTGCATTGTGGCAAAATGTGTGAGTTACAAAATGGGAATTTGTGACACTTGAGAGGTAGGAAGGATGCAGATGACAAAGGCCAGGTCTGTGACATGGTCGATACCAAGAGAATTCAGCAACATTAACTCTGTTGGTGCTATCCATGAGAGTGGTGGTTGTTTGCTAATCATAGCTGATCTCTGGAAGGAGGTGCAACTAGAGGGAGATGAATCAGGGCAGCACTGTGAAGAGAAAAAGATTAAT
Source organism: Rhynchobatus australiae (assembly GCA_034780895.1). Taxonomy (NCBI): domain Eukaryota; kingdom Metazoa; phylum Chordata; class Chondrichthyes; order Rhinopristiformes; family Rhynchobatidae; genus Rhynchobatus; species Rhynchobatus australiae. The sequence continues at coordinate 5,410,703 of JAUZTB010000066.1, forward strand.
GTTAAAGATGGTGTTGACCTTGCATCAGAACAGGCCAGAAGATGAGGTGCTGTTCCTTGGGTCTACATTGGTCTTCACTGTTCAGACGCTTGTACGGTCTCAGAGGGTTAACTGCAAGCCAACATCAACTTCTTCACTAAAGCATACGAGCAGCAGGCCTTAACACGAGGAAGACATAGGGCCTCCACCAGCCTGCCCCTGCTGCAAGACACAGACCTCAAACAATAAAGGTGCATGGTGAGAACCTGACCTACATCGACCAATCCCCCTCTCAGGCAAGATTGACATCGATGATGAAATTCACCATTGCTTTCAATCCACCATCTCACCCACTGATCTTCTAAGAAGCAGGGCGTTTGAAGATCAAAACCTCAGACCTGGCATCCTTGTCCTCTTGTCTAGCAACATCCGCAGCATTCAGATCCTAGTTACTATCAGAGAGCTGCATCAGGCAGGCCACATTGTTCTTATGCCCAACACCAAAGTCCCAAAACAGACATTCTAATCCAAGCTCTGTCTTGGGAAGGGTCCTACCAGCTAGACAGGGGAGAAGATTTAAGGATATGCTGAAAGCCTCCTTGGAGAAATGCAACACCCCCATTGACTCCTGGCAATTTTTGGCTGCAGAAGCAGCTTTCAGGGTGGAATTGAGAACCTCCAGTTCAGACGTGCACAGAAGCTCTGTGCAAGTGCTGGATGGAGAGCCTCATCTCAAAGACGACCAAACACATCAGGCATCTCCTGCAGTTCCCACCTTGGCCTCATTAGTCACCTGACAGACACGAAGCCAGAGTGGACGCAAGTTGTTCTCGATCCCCTTGGACCACCTAGGAAGTAAGAAGGAAGCAGGCAAAAAAAGAGAGGTCAGAGTGGGAATGGGATAGAGAATTCAAGTGACAGTCCATTGGAAGGACATACCTGACCTGCTGAGTATCTCCAGCATTTTCTGTTTTATTTCAGATTTTCACCAACTTCAGTATTGTTAATTTTAAATTGCCCAGACTGACTGCATGCACATCTTTAAATGTTCACATGATGTGCACTCTGGGAGGTACAGTATACACCAATTGCAATATTACAACACAAAAAAAAACTGCCTTTTAATCAAGCAATATAAGTAACCATTCAGAATGTGTCCTCTTCCTCCAACTCCCTACAATGAGAGGGCAGCTGCCAAAAGTACACCCAGTGCCTACTTCCTGCTCGGAAAAGGACACTGCAAATCCTCCTTGTGGTTTGTGAGATCAATCATTTCAGAACATTGCTCATCTCTTTTATATTTCAAAAATATACTTTATTCATAATATGTACAGTAAATACAATCAGTATGCATCTTTATGTTTATTGTATCATCAATTCAACATTCTCTCATAATACATCAACGCCACACCTGTTTCCTCCTGAAGCAATGCATCCATGAAGTATTTGGGAAGCCATTGCACAGGGACCAGCCCCTCAGCGTCCATTGGTGGCAGGGACCCTAAACTGTGGACCTCCTTTGCAAAGCCTTTTCAGTGACTGTGGATGAGGCTGGTGATACCCTTTCTGATGAACGCACATGAAGAAAATACAGCCCTACTTTATCTCAGCTGATTTCAAAAGATACAGCGAAGCCAAAAAAGAACCGATGATGAAATGTACTTTTCAAGAGATTAAAAGTATGTCATGCAGAGAGGTTTTAGGCTGATAGGCCGATTAAATTCATATCTGCATTGGAGTCAGGTAGTTCAATACCAGAGGCGGTGTTTCCTGTTATGCTCCTTAGTGACCCCTCACGGAAAACGGCCGTCATTACACCCGCCCCTTCTCATGCTCAGATATATTGAATAAGGGAACAGAAATATATTTTCTCCACTCTCATTTTCACTAAATAATTTCCCGGACCTGCTTTCAAATGTGGATTAAATAGTAGTTTCTACGGTAAACATTTTGAACACTGTTTGGACTGGTGGCAATTCCTGCACCAAATAGTGTTCGAAAAAAAAAGCAACAATCTTATCCGAATTATGTCAAATATTTTCATTAATTAAAATTTCCAGGTCAGTTTATAATAAATTCACAGCTCATCAAATTATTTGAATAATATGTAAGATGTGAGGCAAACAAATATGATTCATAGCTCTGGCCACAGAGGTGCTTTACAGAAAATGCAGAAAAGCCGACTACTGGGCGATTGTTCAACGCAAACAGTACATACTGTAGCAGCTCACTAAATATATTATTATAAAAATAATAAATGTTGTAAGTACTCAGGAGGTTAGGCGGCATCTCCGGAGAGAAAAATAACGTTTCAAATCGATGGTCTTTGATATTCTAGTATTATTTTTAAAATGTAAAAAAAGTTGAACTGGTAGTATTTTAAAAAGCTGCCCATAAGATGCTGGACGCACTCAGCCGGTCAAGCAGCAAACGTGTCGAGAAACCGTAAATGTTTTAGCTCACAGATGCCACCTAACGTGCAGAATGTTTTAAAAATGAAAGTCGAGCAATTGGAGTGCTTTGCATTTTTAAGTCTTCCCCTTTCCATACTTTCACCGAATAAACAAAAAAAAATTGTTACATATTTATGTTGATGCCCAAACAGAAATACAACGTTAAGAAAAGCAAAAGAGCGAACCCATTGCCGTGTCATTGCTTTCCCGCAATGCCGTGACTCGGATTCGAACCGAGGTTGCTGCGGCCACAACGCAGAGTACTAACCACTATACGATCACGGCGAGCTACTCGGGAGCTGGCAGGGTTCTCGGAACTACGCTACATGACACTGCAGTGTGAACTGTGAGCTCGCCGATGATGTCATAGCGCAGACGCCAGAGAAGCGACGAGTCTGCGTAGTAAAACAAACTACGACTCCCGAGATTCATATCGCTATCCGCGCATGCGCATTGGTCCCATCCCCGAAGGATCCTTGTCCCACTGCTATTGCGTGCCCCGGTAACTCCAGAGTCTCTCAATGTCCCATCCCCTTTACTGCATTTCATCCCGTGCCACGTTAACCTTCTTCACTGCTCTCCTGATGATTCCCCCCCAGTGCAGAGACTCTAGAGTAACGTCTACATAACCCCTCCGGCCCCAATCCCTCTCACCTCCTCACCACTGCCCCTCCCCCCTCCCCGAGATTGTTCCCACTCCCCCATTTGCTGCTGCTGGTTTGGGGTGATATTGCAACAACCCAGGGGGCTCCTGTCTTCCTCATCCAGATGCAAGGGTTTTGCTCCTCAAGATGCCTCAGAGATGACAGAAAAGGCAATATGCAGTTAGAATGATCCAGGACCATGTTCCTAGCACACTCCAAGGTTCAGGGGTATGTGCTTCCACCCCCCCCCCCCCAAAAATATGCTTAATTCATAAAATGTATAGTAATACATCAGGGACGTCTCATTATCTTCATTCCCTGTACCAGGCAATTCAGTGCTCTCAATCGCAATATATCAGAGTCACTGCCTTTCATCTCCAAATATTTCATGAGTAAAACCATTTGATGAGATGGCCCAGCTCCTCAAGTTAGTGCCAGAATGGATCGAGATGGTGGCCCTTCTCCACAGAGCCTTTGCAGCATCAGCACTGAGTTGGTGCATCCGTCGGCACGTATCCCTGCACATTGGAACGTGCAGTCAGCACCGTTCGCTCCTTACACTGCAAGAGTAAAAAAATTCTGGGAAAACCAAGGACCACTGCATCCTTTTCCTCACTTTCTGGTCAAACATGATGTCTAGAAAGAGGTGGTTGATTGTCACATCAGCACAGCAGCCACCTTGAGTGCAGTGTGTGATGGGACTAAGGTGGGCATGATGAATCTGATGGGGAGGGCCCTGTCACCATCAGTCAAGTGAGAACTTGGTGCTTGTTTATGAGTTCTGGTGATAAGGCATTCTAAGAAATGATTTTGAACCATCCCGTAGGATCCACCCTCTCCTTCTGTAAGACCTCCAGGACACTCTGTGCAGACCACTGCTCGTTGGACTTTGTGATTTCTGTAGGAACATTTTTACAAGGATAAGGTAGTGTGGCAAGATCCATCCAACTAAATGGAATATTCTTTGGCAATGAAATCTGGCCCATTCTTCACAACACTGGAGACAGGTAGAACTTCAACACACTGTGACAGTCAGCGTTTCAGTACCTGCGTTCTACCCACAACTTGAGGGCTATGTTGGGTACTTTTTTCTGCCCTTTCTCTGGAGACCATGGACATGATTTATTTTGGATCTCCAGATGAAATTGAAGATGGTCCAGTGACACAGTATGGGCCACACCTCTACTATGTACAGCAACAGCACCTCGCACCTGATAACCAGGTTCTTTCCACCATCAAGAGAAAGCATAGCTCCCAAATTCCACTTCATCTTGGCTATCTGCTTTAGTCAATTCTTACCACTTGTCTGGGTGCTCCGAACCTGATTCCCAGTGCATTCAGGCAGTTAGATGGTAACGGTGAAGGGAGCAAAGGATCAATTGAATTAGAACATTAGTCAAGGAACATGGCCCCAACCATGCTGTGATTGATTCTGGCTCCTGAGACAAGTTCAAATTGGTCACAGATGCTGATACTGAGCTATAGTGATACTGACTTAACTGCATTGTAATGACCCTACACTTTGTCTACCTGCACTGCACTCTCTGTAGCTGTTGCACTTTATTCTGCATTCTGTTATTATTTTACCTTGCACTACCTCAATGCACTGCATAATGAATTGATCTATATGAATGGTATGCAAGACAAGTTTTTCATTGTACCTTGGTATAAGTGACAATAATGAACCAATTCCAAAACTAATGCAGCCAGTGTGCAGTCCATATTTTCATATGGAGAAAATGTGACCCACTTCCTATATATTGGTGAAGGTAGCATCAGTGATGAAATTCAACATCACCTTCATTGCACCAAGTGGAGCCATTGGTCCACAATTCAAGCCTAGACTAAAACTCATGAGTGGCAATGATGTCTGCCTTCCTATATACTTCTGCGACTTACAACATTTCAAGGCACTGGAAAGGTACCACCAATGTTGTTGCTGCAAATTTCTCCAAATCCACTGGAAGGATAAACATAGCAGCCCTCTCTCAGGCCAACATCCCCAGAAAAGAGGTCTAATTACATTCATTCCACTTCACTGGGCAGGGCGTATTACTTCCAAACTCAACACCAGACTCCCAATTCTGAATTCTCTCAGAGAGAGACTACCAGGTAGACAGAAGAAAATATTTAAGAATATTCTCAAAGCTTCCTTGAATAAATGCAAGATCCCCATGAATTTTGGGAGCATAACTTTGATTCCATGCATTGAGAGTACATGGAGGCCCAGATTAAACAACAGAAAGAACGCACTACCTCACAAACTAAACACCTACCCACCATGTCAGGCACCTCCTGCCCCATTTGAGGAAAAGTTAGTGGTTCCCATATTGTACTCAATCAGCACCTCAGAACCTAATGGAGACCTCAGAGCCCAGGAAATGGAGTTGAAGCATGTCATTCTTAGTCCTAGGGGAATGCCTAAGAAGTAGAGAAATTTCCTTTGGTTAGATTGAATACCCTGATTTCAAAATGAATCACATTACTTCCAAATTTAATGTAAAATTCTATCAAATTATGCTCACATTTCCCCCTTTACAGCAAGATATAAACCAGCCTTCAATCATTTTCCTGTGGGATACATGGAACAATCTTTGTTACAGTCCTACCTGGGCCCTTTCCCACACCTCTTTTGATACACTATTGTGTTGAACTAGGAAATTACCTTTGCTGTCAAGTTCCATCCTCCCATATATAACTCTTTTCTTTCCTCTCTTGATATCTGTACCTCCATCTCAGGGGATAGGCTAGCCACTGATATCCATTACAAGCCCACCACCATCTTGACTATACCTCCTCCACAATTCCTGGAAAGACCATTTCATTCTTGAAGTTTCTTCATCTCCTTTGTATCTATTCTGGTCTCATAACAAGACTTTCCACAGTGTTCATGAAATGTCTTCCCTTTTCCTTAATGATGGCTTACCCTCTGTCAGGGCTGTCAACTTTATTTCTTGTACTTCTGCTCTCACCCCTCTCCACCTATCCAGAACAAGGACAGAGTTTCCCTTGACCTCACCTTCCACCACACCAGCCTCCACATTTAATGGATCATTCTCCATAATTTCCACCATGTCCAAGAGGATTCCATCACCAGACACATCTTCCTCTTTCCTCCCTTTTCAGCATTCTGAAAGTACTATGTTCTGTTCCCTTTTCCCTGATTTGCTCTTCCATCACCGACAACCACTCCCCTCCTCACAGTACTTTTCCATGTAACTGTGGGAGATGCAAGTTCTGCCCATCTACTTCATTCCTTTCCACTATACAGGACTCCTAACTATCCTTTCAGGTAAAACAGCAGTTCATATGCATTTTTTCTAACCTAATGCATTGAATTAGATGCTCAAGATGTTGCCTCCTCAACATTAGAGAAACCAAAGGCAGATTGGTGTCACAATGTTGATCAAATAACAAGCTTACAGAGAACCCAAATGCAGCACACCGATACAAGACTGGAGTCAGGATACTTCCTCAGGACAAACACAGGCAGCAACT
>JAUZTB010000066.1:6292808-6305283 GCA_034780895.1 Rhynchobatus australiae
CAACACCTGTCCTTTCACCTCTTCCCTTCCCACCATCCAGGAACCCTAACAGTCTTTCCAGGTGAAGCAACAAATCAATTCCACTTCTTCCAATCTAGTGTACTGCATCCAGTGTTCACAATGTGGTCTCCTCTACATCAGTGAAACCAAACACAGATTGGGTCATCGCTCTGCGGAGCACCTACATTCAGTCCACAGGGGTACCCCCAAGGTTCCAGTTGCCTTCACTTTTACTTTAATTCCCCAGCCCACTCCCACTCTGGTCTCCCTGTCTGAAGCCTCCTGCACTGTTACAGCGAGGCCCAGTGCAAGCTTGAGGAACAACATCTCATTTTTTGTCTGAGCATGATGCAGCCTGCAGGGCTTAATATCGAATTCTGTAACTTTTGGGGCAACTTTTTTCATTTTACACAGAGGGTGGTATGTACATGGAATGAGGTGCCAGAAAAAGTGGTTGAGGCAGGTACAATAACAGCTTTTAAAGAACACTTAGACGGGTACATGGACAAGAAAGGTTTAGAAGGTTATGGCCCAAACGTGGGCAAATAGGATGACCTTGGCTAGGCAACTTGGTCAGCAGGGACCAGTTAGGCTGAAGGGCCTGCTTCTGTGCTGTATGACTCCATGACTCTTATGTAACACACTCTTCTATCTGTATCAGAACTGGCCATTTCTGCCTGTTGTTATTTTGGCTCAGTTTTTCTATTTCTACTCCTGTAGTCTGGCTTGCTGGGCATATCCCACACCTTGCCATTAACAACATATTACACAGACAAAGAAGGATCACGTGCTTTGAACTAAAAAAAACTGCTGGAGGAACTCAGCAGGTCAAGCAACATCAGTGTAGGCAAAGAAATGGTCAACATTTCAGGTCAAGAACCTGCATCAGGAGTGAGAGTGTAAAGGGAAGAAAGCCAGTATTAAGAGGTGAGAGGGAGGGGTGAGACAGGGGCTGGTTGGTGATGGGTGGAATCAGGTGAGGTGGGGGATGATGGGCAGATGCAGCCAGGTCAGAGGAGGGGTGGCGAAGGTAGAGATAGAAGTTCTTCCCCGGCTCCATCTGCCAAACCCCCTTTCTTCCCTTTTTTTCTCCTTATCTGTTTCTACTTCTCACCCATCAATCTCTGTCTCTCCTCCACTTGGCTCCATCTGCCCATCCCTCCCTCCCGTATCTGGTTTCATTCATCACCTCTACCCACAGAGAATATTTGGAATTCACTAACCAAGAAGATTGACCTTACTGAATGGCAGAGCAGGCACCTGGTCAACAGCCTATTGCTGCTTCTGTTTTTCATACCTCACGTGACATTAGAATGAAACCCCATCTCCTCTCCGGCAGATATTAGAGATGTCATACTGACTGGGAATTCTCCTGTTTCTTGGATAACATTTATCCCTAAGTTGGTTGAAATAAATGTACTTCATGGGAGTTTGTTGTGCACATGATACACTTACTACATTACAACAGACCATACATTTCATAAGAACTTTACTTGGTGTAAAGCGTTTTGGGATATCCCAAGGTTATGAAATGCACCATACAAGTTACCATATAGGGCAGGCACCTTTTACTGCTGGTAGAAATAGTTTAAATTCAGTGAAAGCATGATCCAAATCATCAAAGTACAATGTGAAAATGTGTCAGTAGCAGCAATGCATGTGATCATGTTCCAACATTGGAAATAGGACCAATTTTCCTTAGGGTGGAATTAATTCATGTTGTACATTAGAAATAGGCCCTTCAGCCTAACCAGTCCATGATATTTTAGTCTCCAATTGAACAAATAACTCCAGTCACATTTCCTCACTGTGGCTCCACATCCTCTTTCCCTTCATTCCACTTCTTAATTTAATCTCTTTAAAAACTGTTGGGAGTTTAATGCCATAATTTCTCATCCTACAAATAATCTCTGTGTGAAGAAATTTCTTCTTTCTGCAGCCTTATATTTAATCTAGCAACTATCCATTGGCATGGTAGGATTGTGGTTATGTAAATGGTATGTTGAGTCATGAACCTCACTGTACAAAATTCAGACAATTAAAGGAAGCTAGAATCAAAACCTAGTATCCACAATTTCACCATCTCAGGACATCCCAAAGTGCCTAATAAATGCCAACCTTGCCGCTGACACCCACATCCTCTGAACGTAAAGAATGACTATGAACCTCATTCTTGACCACCTGCTAAAATGGACTATCTACCCTGTCTCATCATTTAATAACTTTAAACACTTCAACCACAGAGCCTTGTATCTGGAGTGCTCCAATGGAAATATTTCAATACAGTTACTAGTTTGTTTGAAGTCCCGTTGTTGGGATGGAGAAAGGGGGCATTTAGGGTCGTACAGCACAATAACAGGCCCTTCAGCCATTGAGTCTGTGCCAAGCACTAATCCCATTTTATTCTCCCCACATTCCCATCAATTCCCCGCAGATTCTTCCAGTCATCTAAACATTTGGGATAATGTAATTAACCCATCAATCTACATGTGTTTGGGATTTGGGAAGAAACTGGAGCGTCTGGAGGAAACCCAAACAGGCAAAGGGAGAACATACAAACTCACATAGACAGCACTGGAGGTCAGGATCAAGTCCAGGTTACTGGAGCAATGGGGCAGCAGGCCTACATACTGCACCACTTTGACCTGTACAACAGCAGTATTCTTCACCAGTGTTGGTTGACGTAAGGGGAAAAGCAGTGCACTCATGGCTCAGATGTAGCATTACATCGCCAAGACGTAGCCTGACGAGTCAAGTTGTGGTTCAAATCCCACTCCAGGGATTCAACACTTGGTTAACTTTCCAATGCTGCACTGAAGGAGAATGACATCACCAGAGGTACTGTCCATGGGCATCTATCTGCCTCCTTGGAAAGATGAAAAAGATCCCATGGATCCCATGATCTTAATCAAAAGGCCAGGGAGTCCCAGCCAGTGTTTATCCCTCAAGCAGCATCTCTGAAACAGAATATGTGGTCACTTAACTCATGGGAGCTTGCTCTGTCCAATTTGGCTGTCATGGTTCCCAACCTCGTGAGTGATTTATTTTAAAGATTAGCTACAAAGTGCTTCGGGATGCCCATAAATTTAGAAAGGCACCAAATAAATTTTTATTTCCAATGCTACTAACCTACAATGAGAACAAAAAACCAAGGAAAAAACGATGCATTCAACATATCCACTCCATAGTTTATCACAGACAAGAAAGCGAGAAAGAGAAACGACGACTGGCTCAGGTTTCCACTCTGCCACACCAGGGAGGAGAGGCAACAGTCTGCCCACCTGCCCCACCCCAGACCTGCAGTTTTCCCTCCTGCTAAATTTTCTCCCTTGGGCATGCTGTCACTTTAGAATTCTGAGTTCCAAAAGAATCGTGGTACCCTCAGGTTCGCTCAGACACCAAATGCTCTCCAGTAAACTTCACCAAGGCTGCAAGTCAACAGAAAGCAGGAGGCCAATCCAGACAGCCAGTACAGCCACACTTGCACTGGCAGGAAATGCAGGAATCCTGGTTGGTTGAAATTACTCCTCTAACCCAAAGGCAAAGTGTAGAGGCCAAGCCAGTGTTTCATCCTGACAAGAGCACTCATCTCAACAGAATCAGGGAAGCAAACTTAATGCTCTATCTTTTTTCATAGATACATTTACAGCTACCAGTATGTAAATAGCACTTCCAACTTACTTAATCTTGCCAAGACGCTTTGCAAGAGCATTATCAAACTAAAATTTGGCACTGAGCCACAGAGAGAAATCAGCACAGATGAACAAAAGTGTAGGATAAGCGCTGGGTCTTAGCAGCATTTCAGGGAGAGGATGAGGGAACGGTGAGGAATTCCAGAACTTGGAGTCAACAGTGGTGATCTCTTTCAAACTGAGGACATACAAGAGGCCAGAATTGGAGGAGGACAGAAGACAGAAAGGTGCCTAGGGCTGGGAGAGGTTAGAGGGAAGGAGCTGGTGGGGGTCGAGATTTGGCAGAGGGGTAAGAAGCCAATGCAACACCATGAAGGCATTGTCAGAGCCGGAGGCAGTGAGTGAAGAGGACTTGGAGTGAGTTAAAACAGACAGCAGAGTTTTGGATAGGGTGAAAGATGGGAGGCTGGCCAGGAGAGTGCTGGAACATTCACGTCTTCACATTTCCTGTGTTTATAAACAGCACCATTTGGAGAAGAGAAACCACTAATACCTCTCTTAGCTTCTGCTTGCTTTATTCTCCAGACAGTCTTGTAAATCTCAAAGTTATAATTACTGGGCAGCACCCGGATAGCCTCCTGCAGCTCTTTGTCATTCAGTATTTCTTCGGGAATCTGATTTGCTACCCGTCGATGGGGACCTAATCCAAAAGGAAGAAGAAAATCAAATAGTTACTGCTAGTTTTTATCAACTCTCCTGAATCAGCTCCAAATGTTTAACAAACAACTTTGTTATGTATTGATGAAAACTCAAGTTTACAGTCCTTACATTTAAATCCTGGCCTGTGGCATAAACATTCTCACAACAAATGCCCTAACAGATGCAGTCAGGATTTCTCGTATATCCATTCTGGCCACACGTAATGAGCAGTTCTCTTCCTTCTATACAAAAGCAAAATACCATGGATACTGGAAATGCTCAGCAAGTCTGTAGAAGATGTTAATTCCAAGACAAAGAAGGCATGTAGCGGTCAGGACATCTGCACACTATCTGAGACCTCCCCTTTCTTTGCTCAATTTCATGCTTCTGAGTTTCTACACGTCTTATTTCTAACTTTTTCAAGCATAATTAAGGTCATCAACTTGAAGTGTTAACTCTCCACAGATTCCATCTGACCTGCTGAGCATTTCCAGCACTTCTCTGTGGTCATTCACACTTCTACCACCCCTGAGGGGTAGGCAAAGCTCTTATACAGGGCCCTCTGCAATTTTATACCACCTTTCTATAATCAGCCGTGTATCTCAGCACCGCTACAACCCAGCAGCGGAGCGGGGAATATCTGTCCCCTGCCCCACAAGGTACTGCTCCAGTGCTCTACGTTCTTTGACGTGTTGATCCACCACAGCCAGCAGCTGAACTCTGTGTCCATTCACAGACTGCCCAGCAATGAATGTTGATCACAAAGGCAACACCCTAATCAACACTCAGTGCCGTGCATACTCCACTACACATGGGCAAGCCATGTGAGTTTTTTTTAATCTCTTTCCCATTTCACTACCGCTAAGATGAATAAAAGTATAGGAGCAGCCAATTTCAATTCAGAAGAACCGGATGAGCTGGTGGTGGGGAGAAGTGTTGGCCAGATCACTGGAGGACTGACTGCTCTTCATCAACTAGTGCATAGGATCTTCAGATAGACACACGTTTGTAAAACGCAATTATTTCCCTCGGAAGTCTCCTAGTGCGCTGCACTCAGTTGTGCTGCTCAGTGGGTAGTGCTGACTCAAAGGCTTATGATCCAGCTCCTGAGATTTGAGCACAAGATCCAGGCTGGCACTCCCAGTGACACCGATGAGGGAGCGATGCACTGTGAGAGATGCTATCTATTGTATGGGACATTAAACCAGGTCTGCCTCTCGGACAGACATAAAACATTCCATGGCCTTGTTAAAGAACCTTACGTGGAGAGTTCTCCCCAACATATGGTCACCAAAAAAAAATCAGATGATCCAGTAGTTTATTTGAATTGTGCAAACTTGCTGTACACAAGTTAACATTACTGTATCACACCACTGACCACTATTCATTGAGACTTCATTCCCTTTGAAGTGCTTTAGGACTTCCTGACGTTCTAAAAGTGCATGTATATTTTTCTCTTTCTCACTCCTCTATACTAATAACTGCAGACAGTTACATAAGGCAGCAGCTACTTTGCACTTGGAGATGGATGAAGTGGTGGTGGAAGAAGTGTTGGCCAGGACTGGCCATTCTTCACCAAGTTGTGTCATGGGATCTTCGACATCAATGTGAAGCAGAGAAACTGGCAGACAGGGCATTAGTTCAAAGTCTGACTCAGAGGTGACTGCACGACCAGCTGAGCCAAGCCGTGCTCCAGCTACATGGCAGTGTGAACGCAGCTTCCTACTCGCACTCCTGTGAAAACAGATTGCTGCATGTCCCTTGGTGCAGAAATAAAGTGCAAAGAGACTCACAGACCTAGGCTTACCGATCATACAAGGATGGTAACCCATTCATACAAAGTGGATATTAGGCGATGCAGTCAGCCCCTTATAATTACTGTCCTAAAATATACATTTAAATTCCCCAATCATTTGCAATGAATGATGAAAGCTGAAGAGAGTTTGGAATATCAGAGCATTTGAATTAAAAGCAGCTACATCATTCCTGTTTTTGTGTGTGTGTGTGTGTGCGCGCACGCGCGCACGCACGCAGCGTCAATACTCAATGCTTTAATTTCCTTTTCATCTTTTCAGAGTTCGGTTTTTGCACCTCATGCACACAACAGACTTTCAACCATCCGATTTTTATCCACTCCTAACTGTGCACATTCATCATTGCAAATCCTGTCATTGTTGATCTCAACACATCAATTTAACACCTTAGCTGTCAAGAGACACTAAGATTCTGCAGAACCTCCAATCCAAAGTATTATAAATAAAACAGTGTTCTTTTAAAATCATTTGTTTTTCCAAAGTTTGTTTTTGAAAAGAAAGTTGAGGAAAGGGCCTGGTGCACAACTGGATCATGAGGAAAATGAGTTTGAGATTCTTTTTAAAAAGGTGTTCAGAAGGGTCAGGGGAATAGAACAAAGTGCACACAACTTCAGCAGACCTGTGGAGGTCGGCTGGGCCAAATTCTACAGGGGTACTCTCACCAAGTGTTACCTGAAAATCATATTTAAATATATGTTTCCCATGATTAATACAATCCTCCATTAAAGGACTTCACAGCCAATTCGTTATTATGGATGCTTGTCAGTTTGCCAACCTGCACTCAGCAAAAACCTTACAAACAACAAATGAGATGAAAGGCTTTCTTCCCCCATCCTTCCCCCATCTACTGGGCATGGGAGTGCTGCCTCTTCCATCTTCAAATATCACCCTGCAATCCTTCATACTGACCTGAAGAGGCAGACTAAGCCTGGGTTCAATAACTCACCCACCTCTGGTAATGCAGCACCCCTCAGCATTCGAGATGATGTGCTCTAGCCCTGCAGTCAGACCGGAAACAACCTTCAGGCTCAGAGACTATGGCTTCAACCACTCAGCCAAACTCATCTGGGATGGAGACCAGTCAAAAAGCCATGATAAAAGCAAAATATACACCAGAGCTAATTTCTGAAGTGATGGAAGTGAAAAGTCACAGTAAATGTATAACATTTCGGTTGGGCTACAAGATTACTGAGAATAGTTCCGGTCTCATTAAGAAAAGGCTATAAAAGCATTGGCAAGAATGCAAATCAAGTGCAATAACAGTAGAGAAAGGATGTACTTAACAGAAAAAGAAACAGAAAATGCTGGAAATGCTGAAAAGCAGGTCAGTGGAGAAACACGGTTTCTGGTTGATGACCTTTCATTAAATAAGGAAAGATGAACAGTCTCCACAAAAGAGAAAGCAGAGGAGAGCGTGACAGAAATCTTCAAGAAAATCAATAGGTTTGATGAGATGGACCAAGAATAAATGTTTCCATGAGGATGAAATCATAGATATTAAGACAATCAGTAGTTTTTGATTAGGCAGTCCCTCGGGATCAGGATGACTTTCTTCTGGACTAGTTTTCTAGTTCTTAAGTGGGTAATGAGATCAATATGGGATCTGCAGACTCTGCCACAGGTGGGGCAGGAAGGAGGTGCTTGACTGGGCAGGCAGCTGGGTAGTATGGAAAGCAGTGCACTCCTTCCACCATTTATGCGAGGGTTCTGTGTGCTCCCACAAGTTGATGAGGAACATGTACAGCACAGGACAGGCCCTTCGGTCTCACTGCCATGCCTGATCAAGATGGCTCAAAGCCAACTGTAAAACAACAGGGCCTCAGGAGCAGATCGTGCCAAACACAATGCCAAATTAAACTAAATCTCTTCTGCCTGCACATGATCCAGGTTCCTCCATTCCCTGCATATTTATGTGTCTTGCCTCTTAAACACCATTACCGTATCTGCTTCCACCACCACCCCAGCAGCCATTACAGGCACCCACCACTCTCTCTGTTAAAAAAAACTATCCCTGCACACATCTCCTTTAAACTTTCCCCCTCTCACCTTAAATGCATGTCCTCTAGTATTTGACATTTCTACCCTGGGATAAAGATTCTGACTGCTACCCTATCCATGCCTCTCATCAGCCTCAGATGTTCCATAGAAAACAAACCAACCTCAAATCCAGGCAGCATCCTGATAAACCTCCTCTGTACCCTTTCCAAAACTTCCACATCTTTCCTGTAATGGAGCGACCAGAATTGCTCACGTTGGATTTTACACTTTCTCTAAAGAGTCTTTTAAGAACATCTTTAAATTATTTCATCTGTCTACCTGGTAATCTCCTGCTATGACAGAGTTAAAAATGGTGTTTTGGGACTCAGTTATGCAAACAACATGGCCAACTCATCAGAGCCAACTTCCACTTGATTGTCATCCCATCAACCACCATAAACATACATTCCCTCCACTACCAGCACACCATGGCTGCAGTTCATGCCATCTACAAAAACAATGCATTTGCTCATCCGGGCTACACCAACAATACATCCCAAACCTGCAACCTCTATACCACCAGGGATAGGGGCAGCAGGTGCATGGTAGCAGCACATCCTGCAGGTTCCTTTACAAGTCCCACATCCTGATTTGGAAATACATGATACATTTTGAAATTACATGATCTAAACCCTAGAGCTCCCATCTAAAAGCATCATGACAGCACCTACACCAGAGGAACTGCAGCAGTTCAAGAAATCAGCTCACCACCACTTTCTCAAGGCCAATAACGGATGAGCAATAAATTGACAGTGATGCCCAAAACCTGAAAATGAATAATAAGAAGCCGATTGCAGTAAGTATTTCAAAGCTGTAGATGTGGTCCTGGGAAAGACATTGAGTTTGTGGAGTCAGCATTTGGTGGCATCTCTCCACTGCTTTGAAGCACTTGCTGTAAGTAGACCACAACTCAGAAGTGTGGAGGAGAGTAGGGATCAATGGCATCCAGTACACCATGAGCTTTGTGCCAGATTTGACATCCAACTGAAAACCCATGACCTTCAGAACAGCTGAGGGTGGAGATAACCCAGAGAGCCCAATAAGTCACTGACAATGATGGTACATATGGATTCTTCAAAGATGTTAAGATTATCTCTGATTTAAACACTGAGGGCCCACCCTGTTGAGAGTCAAGAATGGGAGCAAACTTATCAAGGCAGTCAGTCAGGAATGCTTCAGCGAACCCTTCAACCATAAATCTGTCCTTGACATGAGCGCCCATTATTCCATTCCACAACAGACTACCTGGCCCAGTCTCACTGCCGTGCCTGACCAAGATGGCTCAATGCCAACTGTAAAACAACAGGGCCTCGGGAGCAGATGGTATCTCTGTCTAAGTTTCACACCTTGGCAGAGAAAAACTTCAGTCACTAATAAAGCCAGCAGGGAATTCAGAGAAATGTCCTTACCCAAAGAGTGAGGAGAATGTGGAACTCATTATCATATTGAGAGGTTAAGGAGAATACCATAGAGATATTTTAGGAAAAACTAAATAAGTACACGAGGGAGGAAGGAATACAGGAAACTGAAGATGGGGTTAGATGAAGATGAGGAAGCTTGTGTAGAACAGAGAAATGAACCCAAACCTGCTGCTCTGAATAAATGTATTTTTCAGTATCAACTCAATGAGAGCTATACAGCAAAGATAATGACCGGTATTTTGCAGGGAAATATCAGCATTTACCATATAACTGCCCACCTTTCCCTGAATAACACGCAAGTCCACTGTGACTTTGGAACTTGCAGATTATCAAGAGAAAAGACTGACTATATTCCTGACTCTATTCCAATATCCTACTCATCATAGAGTAATTTCCTCATGGAGTACCAATCCTGAATCACACGTGGTTTTTGTTAAATTCTACCATTTTAAACGTAATAATTTTTTTCATAATTTTAATACTTTCTGATCATTACTAATGTTGGAAATATTTCGAGCAGTTGACAAATTTGACAGACAACTAAGTTTAAAGCATGTCTTAGGTGGCTGTCCAAGATTTCTTTCAATAGATTTGAAAAGTGAGCATGCTCTGCCACTCCTCTTCCCCTATCTAACATATACATAAACCCTTTGCATTGCAAAAGCCCCTATGGTCCAATGGGTGAAGACAGCTGTAGAACCCAAATTCCCAATGAGGAAATTGCACAGGTTGAGGCTGAAGTTTGGAGATCGGCAGTGAAGTACTGTGAGATAGGGTGGCTTACTCCGACCACAACTTGTAGACCAAGATGGGACCTGACAAAGCACCAAGATTTTTTGGAATTTCATTTGCAGTCTGACTAGTTGTTGTTCAGCTGCTTTGAAATAATAAGGTAAGAAACAGTCAGCCATACAATCTCACAATAAGATCACAGCTGATCCGACATCACACTCCACTAAAACCCCAAATCCCTTAATTCTTCCAGTGCCCAAATATCTATTGATCCCAGTTTTACACATACTCAATGACAAGGCATGCACAGCTCTCTGGAGTTGAGAGTTCAAACCCTGAGGAGAAAAAAGAATTCCTTTCATCAGTCATTTAGGACTATTAGAATATCACCCTTGATCTAGATTCTCCAGCCCGAGAATATAGTCTCTTAGGGCATACCCCAATATAATTCTCATTCTTCTAAACTCCAATATGTAGAGGGCAATTCTACTCATTCTCTCTTCATAGCACTAGATAACCACCCCGTAAATCTAGCCTACACTGCAAGCATATCCTTCCTTTGACAAAAAAGACCAACATGCATATGTGCAACTGTTTACAATTACATTTCCTTATTCAGGATAGGTTGAGTGAGCTAGGGCTTTTCTCTTTGGAGAGAAGGAGGATGAGAGGTGACTTGATGGAGGTCTACAAGATGGTAAGAGGCATGGATCAAGTGGACTGTCAGAGACTTTTTCCCAGGGTGAAAATGGCTAATATGAGGGGGCATAATTTTAAGGTGACTGGAGGAAGATGTAAGGGGGATGTCAGAGGTAAGTTTTTTTTACACAAGAGTGGTGAGTGCATGGAATGCACTGCTGGCAGAGGTTGTGGGGGCAGATACATTAGGGCCATTTAAGAGACTCTTCGATGGCCACATGAATGATAGAGAAATGGAGGGCTATGTGGAAGGGAAGGGTTAGATAGATGTTAGAGCAGGATAAAATGTTGGCACAACATCATGGGCCGAAGGGCCTGTACAGTGCTGTAATGTTCTATGTTCTATTATTCATACAACTTCTTATATGATATTTTCCTTCATAACTGCTTTCTGTATCTGGGTATATCATTTGATTTATAAACCAACATTCCCAGAACCCTTTGTACACCAACATTTACTAATTTCTCACCAATTAAAAATATTGTTTGCTATCTTCTTCTATCAATATGAACAACAGCACATTTTTTCCTACATTAAGCTATCACCACCTGCCCACTCACCTAACTATCCCTCCTCACAGCTCACTTTTCCACCTAGCTTTGTATCATCAGCAAACATCACATTAGGGTAACAGATTAAAAAAAACAGCTAAGGACCCAGCATGGATCTTTGTAGCAGCTCACCTGTATCAGCCTTCTGACTTGAAAATGCCCCATTGCATCCTATTACCTGTGCCTTAAGCAATCCTCTTCATCCTAGTCTGTTATTCTTAACCCCGTGATCCTTTGTACAGCACAGAAACAGACCCTTCAGCCCACCATGTCCATACTGACTATTTAACCCACTTACACTAATCCCATTTGCCTACATTAGGTTCATATCCTTCTATGCCTTGCCTTTTCAAGTGTTTGTCTTAATGTTTCTTAAATGCATCTGACTCCACCTCCTCTGGTAGCAAGTTCCAGATAGCAAAAAAAATGTTCCCCTCCAATCCCCTTTAATCCTCCTTCCTCTCATTTTTTTGATATTCCTACCATGGGAAAAGATTCTGACAACCTACCCTACAGACGCCTCTCATATAATTGTATGTACCTCTATCAATCACCCCAGCCCATCCAATCTCTCCCCATAACTGAAGTCCTCCAATCCAGGCAACATACTGGTCAATCTCCTCAGCACTCTCTCCAGTGCAACCACATCCTTCCAATATTGCGCCAACCAAAACTGCACACAATACTCCAAGTGCAATCTAAACAGTTTCTTTGAATAAAGCTGCAATATTATGTCCCAATTTTTATATTCTCTTATCACCAAAAAACCAAATTTTGGATCCAAATGGCCAATATGACTCAGACCCTGTGCCTTAAACTTCTAGACCAACTAGAAGGCCCTCTAGACATACAGGAGCTTGTCTAATGCCTTACAAAGGAATATATGGAC
>JAUZTB010000066.1:6733564-6749549 GCA_034780895.1 Rhynchobatus australiae
CAGCAACTCTGAGTTTGGTTAAACTTTCTCTTTAACTCTTTGTAAATGACTTCAAGAGAAACATAAGCTTTATATTATGGAAATTATACTTGCTCTGTCAAGGTTGTCACTTTATCTTGCCCTGCACAAGTTAGGGTGCAGTTGAATAATGAGAGTGCTTTAAATACATCTAATCAATTAGATATTTGAATATAGAACTGTCATGGAATATGGTACTTAAATCTAATGGATTAGGTTGATTCTATTTACAGCATGCCCTGTGCCTGTGCCCACGTGCCCTGGTTCTGTGTCCGGTAGTTCTTGTGGCAGCTCTCCGTCTTGTCATTTTGCCTCTCCTCCTGTAAGTAGCAATATTTATTGATGCATTATTCCTTCCACATAGTATCTGACTAATATTTTGTCATTGATGCCAAATGATAAATTAATCTGACCTTGATTCATTAAGTGAATCATTCAAAACAGTGTAAAGATTACTGGCTTTCATGGACAATTATTTCTAATGTAGTGAGGTTGATATTTAGTTTAGTTTCTATCAAAAAAAATTCCTTTTAATAGTGGTATTCAAAAAGTGATTAATCTTGAGTTGCAGATGCAAAAATTGAACCAGTCTGCAGGGATATAATAAGGTCTAAGTTATTTGTGCGTAACTAGCTTGGTACCAGCTTTGTTGCTCATCAAATGAATGTTCTTCTGTGCCAATATAATTTATATTCTAGCTAAATTTGATTTTTATTACAATTAAAGTTAGTTTACAAGGAGTAATTGTGTAGTTTAAATGCTACTGGACCTAGCCCGAGAGGGCTATTTTATTGGTGTTTGATTAGGCCAAACATAAGCAAACTAGTCATACCATGTGTTATACCAAAACAACCTTCTTCCTTTCTTTAATGTGATCTGTTTTTTGAAGCTTGGATACCAGTTGGAATGACAGAATTATGACAATGCCACTCTCACCAATTTAAATTATGATCTGGTTACATAATCTTCATAATCCCCTTAATATATTATTGCCAATTGACTTCATCTTTTGATGGTCCTCAAGCTTGGAAGGTAACATGAACTATGATTTCTTATGATAGTTTGTGACAAATATTTTTTGACCCTTGAGCCAGATGACTTTTGTTTCTGTGCATCTTTTCATGGAGTGGTTTTGCAGAAAATTATACTTCACTGAATGAATAAGTTCACTTTGAGCAGTTTTGTTGAAACTCCAACTTAAGACGTGGTTCAAAGCTGTCTAAGAACGTTGGATCACTTTTAAGCAGCAACCCCTAAAGTTTGACGAGTTAACTTGAAAATGGAACAGAAACAAAAATGCTGAGAACACCCAAAAGACCATGCAATATTGTGGGAAGAGAAACAGAGTTAATGTTTCACGTCAGAGACCCTTCCTCTCGTGAAGCTCTCTGGCCTGCTTGGTGCCCCGGCATTTTCTATTTTTATTTCAGATTTTCAGCATCTGCATTTTTTAGATTTTCATCAGAGTGAAAATGGAGTGATCAACAATGTAATCGACCCTATCTCATGGCTGTTGAGTAGCCAGTAAATGACATTGTTATAGCAGCTTTCTGTCATGGGATGTTACATCTTAGTGGCTGGTTAATCTGTTATAGTTAAAATGTTTCTATCCAAAATTGATGTATCGTCACAAGTTTTGTTTGACATGGTGCTCAACTCTTCAAATCAGAAGCAAATTGAAACCAAATACTACTTTCTTCAATAATACTAGTTTTCAAATATACTTGAGAATTTGGGGGTCTTGATCTATTTTTGCTACCTTTTTAATGTGCTTCACCTTTCCAGGATCACCCTAATTTCTGGTAATGCATCTGTGAACAGAGGAAATATAATGTATTGCACAGAAAATAGATCATTCCAATTTTTGCCTCATGTCTTGTACAGTGAAATAAATGTACCATTGAAATCAACAAAGGATAATTTCCAAAAGATATGGTCAACCTTTTTTATACTCAAAAAGAAACCTTGCAGAATAGCTAAAATTTGTAATGTTGTTAGTGGAGTTTCAAAATTATAAGATTAAAGTCAAAAACTGTATTCTGATATTGTTAATATCTTTTTTTGTTTCCCTCAGTCATTGCCAGACATGCAACGGATACAGGAGGATACTTTGTCTTCCCCACCTCTGGGTCCTCCTAACTATTTGCAGGTTTCCAAAGACTCTGCAAGCAGTGGCAGTAAGAACTCTTCATGTGACACAGATGACTTTGTTCTTGTTCCACATAGCATCTCTTCTGATCAGTCATGTAAGCAACTGCCTCATCATTTTGTTGGTTTTGTTTCATTCGTTTCAAATCTTCACAATTATCATCATAATTTTTAAAGAGGAAAACCTGAAAATTTCTGAACAGGTCAAAAGCATTTCTTGTCTGTTCATTGGCTGTTGGAATCTACTTACTGACTTATGAAAAACATCATTGTCTTCCCCAGCTCCTTCTATAAATTTCTTTTGCATTCGAGGTTAAAATACATTACTGCATTGAACTTAAAATGCTTTATTCTAATGACTAAGGATGCCCAAAAGAGAAATAATGCAGCTTCTAACAATCAAATAAATTGCCTGCAAACACTACAAAATTTTACATAGATAAAAGTGTATTGAATAAAATCATATTTGCATTAACCTTTTTATCACCCCTTCCAAATTTGCCATGACTGAATAAGTTAAATCTCTCAAAATTATAAAAGATTTCAGTATTTTTATTAACTTTTTAGGAATTGGATTCGAGGATACTATTCATTCATACGTAATACATGTACTTGGTTTAAGATAACTAATCCAAATTCTGATTTGTGTTGTGCAGGCTTGGAGATGTTTAATGGCAATTTCATTCCATTCATTTTTAAATGAAAGCTGGGTCTTAGTGTATTTGATCATGGTGGTATAGCGGTAAACACTTAGCTTTCAAACACTCCATGACGAAGGGAAACGTTTATACTGAATGACAAATGGATGTTTACATTGTCATGATGATTTATCCAGATTAGCTTGTTCAGACGTAATTGTGCTATTTTGTACTATTGTGTGCGCTGGCTGAAGTGCTGTTATACTGTAGGTTTCTATGGAACTAGGTTGCAATCTCTGTTTTTGAACAAGTCACAAGCCAGTTTCAGAAGCTCCAAAATTGATACTTCTACTGCATGAATTACACCCAGTACACATTAATTATTTTTATATTGGATTTAGTGTACTTTTATCTTGTTTTTTTAAAAAATGTTTCAAATTAATAAGTCCAAGTAATTTGCAAGAGTTTCTTGCTTTTGCAAGCCCTGCAATTTGGAATCCACTGGTAATAACATCTGCTTTTTGTTAACTCCATGTTTATAGGTGTTGTTTTCCTTGCGTGAGTGATTTTTTTTAAATAAGATCACTAATTGCAATTTGAAAGCAGCTATTGAATTTGTTTAGGAATTGATGTGAGCATTGAGACATGTTGAATATTCACCATGATTGCTTAAGGGATCCCAGTATTTCACAACTACTAAAGTTCTATTAAGATGCAGTTATTGCACTGTAGGTGTTCTCATGGTTCACAGAAACGTTCCCACTGACAGCAATGATCTGTTATGTTAATGCAGTCAGTGAGATGAAACAACCTGGTTAGTGGGAGAACTCCATGCTCTTCATATAGATTCATAGGATGTGTTGTATTCATTTGGAGGGGCAGATGGGTATTTGGTTTAATTATTGAAAGATGGCATCTCCAGCAATACACTTCTTTCCTGGTACTGCACAACACAACCAGTGTCATGTTGGCCTTTAACCACAAAAAGAGATAAGAGGCTAACTATTGACCCAGAGTTGATGCTCAAAGGGTAAACTGGTGCTAAAATAAAAATTGCAGTGAGTTGAATTGATCTAAATTTAATCCTTTTGACTTGGTCTGAAGTGGACCAATTGAAGAGCTATCCCATGTTTGAAATTTGATTTTTCTTGTTCCTTATTAATTAGAAGCACATAATATGTTGCAAAACTTTCTTCCACAGCAATCATTGCTTGCATGTAATAAATACAGGATCAGAAAATATATTTAGTTTATTTAAAGAATTCATAATTCTTTTCAAAATCCAACTTCCTTTAAGACTATGGCACTCATTTGAAGCAAAATAGGTAAATACTTGCGTTATCTTAACTGCTTTGTCTTTGTTGAAAAGGATTTTGGTGTTCCCAACAATGTTTATGCTTCTAAGTCTGTTTTGAAACTTTATGCAGATGATATGCCATTAGGAACGGTTGGCAGACGAGCTTCCAGTGAATTTTTGATGTGTGGAGGGTATGTATAGCTTTTTAAATTATATGCTTTATTATTGTTGTATATAAAAGAGGAATGACTTGGAGAACCATGAAGTAAAACAGGCTTCACATAGAGGTATTTTGTTTGTTTCAGAATGCAGCTTAATGTCAGTTGAAGTAAATTAAGTTGGTGTCACTTGAGTAGTGATTTATTATTTTGGGATTGGCAGCGACCACGATCAAAATTAATAATGGCTATGGGCTGGAATTGTCCATCCTTCACTCTTCCTCCAAACTAATGTGAACTATTAGAGAGAAATGATAGTATCATTCCCCCAAGGAATTGGTAGAAGAAAAACAAGTGTAGGAAGTGTTCCTAACAATAATATTAAACCAGCCTTTGTTGTTTTGTGTGAGCTTTCCCTTTCTGCTGTTATAACAAAAGTGTTAGCCTAATTAAAATTCATGGTTTTCAACAAAAGTACGCAATGGAAAGCATTGCCCAGTAATAATTCCAGCACTTCTGGGTTTTTCTGCTCCTTTACTGAATCAGCTTTGTGGTTGGGGGAGAAGGGAGGCAGTGGGGAAGGGGAGTATAACGCTTACCTTGGATTTTATGTTTGTTAATATTCAGTGTCTAACCTCAAAATGACTCTGTATCTGAACTAAAGTTGTCTATTTAAGACTATTTGAATGTTATTCCACAGAATGTTTGCTTTAAAGATATTTTAGCTTTATTGAATGTTTTGAGAGACAAGTGTTATTGAATAAAATGGGAACATCACATGGAACAGTCACGGTCCTACCTTCAGCCTCATTTAAATTTGTGTGTGGACCCCTGACCTCTGGGTGAGGTGCATTTACTCACTCTCAATAACACAACCTTAAATGGGAAATGAAAGTAATTTACCTTGCTTTAGTAAAAATACATCTTGCGTTACATTCTATTGTGTTTACATTTGTGAACTATGCTGAAGATGTCTAGATGTATTCATTAACAATGTTGTTTTACTTGAGTAACTGTATGAAAATGTACTGTTTTGCAAACTCTTGAAAATAGTAGAATGCAGCATTAGGTAACAGTTTGATCAACTTGGATTTATAAAGTAAATCAGCAAAAGCATCCTCAGGTTCTTAAGGGCATTATATACTTAAAAAATGATGCAATGCAAGATGGTATTGGGGCAGATGACCAAGTGCTTGGTAGGAAAAGTAGATTTTATATTTAAAGAAGCAAAAAAAAACAGGGAGATGGGCTTGGGTGGGAGTTCCAGAGCTTAGACTCTTAGCAGCTAAAGGCATGACATCTAACAATGGAACAATTTAAATTTGGGTCTGCTCAAGATGCTGGAGTTGGAGGGCCACAGGTATTTCAGAAGGTTACTTGGCTGAAGGTGATACAGGAGTGAGAATAGGTGGCTTTTAAAACAAGAACTGTAATTTACAGGCAGAAAAAAATATGGAGACTAGAATGAGAGGCCAGGCAGGGGTGTATTGGAATAAATGAAGCTTGGAGGTAACAAAGGCATGGAAGATGAGGTAGTGTCACCTGAATAAGGAAGTGCTTTGGAGGCAGAAATAAACAGCCCAGGAAATGACATTGATTTAGGGTCATGAATAACATCCAGATTGAAAACATTCTGATACTTGCTGTCCAGCATTTGTCTCCATCTGAACCTACCCACCACTCTCCTGACTCCATCTTCCTCTTTATTTTTGTCTGCCGCCATCTATCATGTCTCCCAACTCCACCGCTCCCCTTTCTCTTCCCAGCTCGATCTGCCCGTCATCTTTTGACAACCTCTTCCTCCCTCAGTGCATCAATTATCTCTGGCCTCTATCTCACCATCCCCCTCTCATGTTTAAACTGGCTATACTCTCCATTCTGTCCCGTTTTTTTTTCCACCCCCCACCACACCCAACACCCTGCCCCCATGGATGCTGCTCACCTGCTGAGTACCTCCAGTAGATTGTTTGTTGCTCCAGTAAAATGTTGGTACTTTTTTGTAAAGGTACACTCGGGGGGGTGGCGGCAGTTCTCATGGACTGATGAGTTTGAAGGGAGCATGAGGGGAAAGAGAAAGAGGAATTGGAGAAACATGCAAATTTGGGACTTGGCCAAGAGGGACTTTAGATGTATAATCTGTTAGATGAGGAGAAGTGGCAGAGACAACTGTTCAAATAGTCTCTTGTGGAGATGCTGGGAGAGAAGTTAAGGAATCTGTTTGCAGTGGAAAGCATCCAAGATTACTCTTGAATACCGGGGAGTTTAAAACTTCTGTCTGTATTCTAACAATAATTTAACTACTACTGACCTGAATAATATACTTATTTTTAGTAAATATTTTTTACTACTGAGATTCAAATACTAATCCAGTCAATGGGAAATATGAAAAAAATTGTTTCCAAAAATTCAGGCATTTACCAACTTTCAACAAGGCTTATAAAACATAAATAAGTTGGTGGCAAAATAAAATCAATGTTACTTCCACCTGGGTATTGGCAAGAATCCCGAGGAAAAGTTATGGCAGATA
Source organism: Rhynchobatus australiae (assembly GCA_034780895.1). Lineage (NCBI taxonomy): Eukaryota > Metazoa > Chordata > Chondrichthyes > Rhinopristiformes > Rhynchobatidae > Rhynchobatus > Rhynchobatus australiae. The sequence continues at coordinate 6,740,351 of JAUZTB010000066.1, forward strand.
TCAAAACTTACCCAGCCAAAGGAGGCAGTTGTTGGGTTGGAAATACTCAAGAAATGATGGCAAATTATCAGATTCAAAACAGAAAAGTAAATATGTACTTTGATTTTCTTTCTTCACAAACTTGTTAGGCAGTCACCTTTAACCTCTTCAGGGGGCTCAGTAGCACTGCAGAGACCTTCCTCAGCCTCATCCAGGTCAAGTTCTTCTAGCTCAGCCAACAGGTAGGACCTCATGTAGAATTTATAAAGGAATAAACAGCATGGGGTAGAGTTTCCACTTTGGACCCAATCAAGAGATTATACCCAAAATATGCTTGAATTAGCACTGCTTAAATTGCACCAAGTTACTCTAAAACACATTGCATGAAAATCTTCCATGAGCTAATGCAGTTAGCAGTGCAATGGAACATAATTGTTTATTTCTTCCATTAAAATATTTGACATATTAAAGAATGGTAACCTGGTATAATTTTACTCATGGAGTTGACAAGCTATTCATCAGCAAAATGAGACCTCTTTAATGTCAAGCCCATCTGTGTGGGCAACCAAATTTAAAACAATTGAAAATGATTGTTTTATTTTTAAAAAGCTATATTGAACATTTAATAGCTTCATTGTTGTACACTAGTTTTCTTACAAAACTGAAATACATTTTGATGTGAAAAATAATTTAAAATGAGCACAATTTCAAGTGCCTCCCTCAATCAGCAGATTATCCATTTTGATTTGGGACATGCTTAGTTTTTTTGTGGATGGGGCCTGACCTGAATCTTGAATCTTGAACCATTATAAAAGATTATGGAAAACACAATCACGAAGCTTTTGGTCAGAAATAGCGGAAACTTTCCCCCCGTGTTTAATTATCTCCAAGATCCTGAAGTCTTCTGAGGTTAGGTTTGAAGAAACAAAATAGAACTTGTTTTTGCCATTGGTGCATGGGTACTGTTAACTGAGATTTGTGACAGGTTGTGGTTTAAGAATTCCTGTTAACTGTTAGCATTTCAGATCAGCATACTTTAGATTTTCAACCATTAACCCCAATTTTTGAGAAGAAATTTAACAGCTTCTGGGGTGGGAAAGGAACTTGGAAGGTAAGAGCCAATGTCCACACGCTCTGGAAAGCAGCAAAACTCTTGATTCTATTAAATGGAGCCTGAAGTTTTTTAATATACAGGAAGTCCCCAACTTACGAACGTCCGTACTTACAAACCAACCTTTGTGGCCAAGTGTGTATGTGCAGCCGGGGAACCCTGGGCCAAGTGCACATGTGCGGACACTGTTCCGAGTTACCTACAAAATCGGGTTACGAGCGGTCTCAAAAATGGAACTTGTTTGTAACCCAGGGACTTCCTGTAATGTCAAAATAACTCGTGTCCTTGTCATATGGCATCACTGTTGATAAAAATCACATGTATTGATCATATTTTCAAACTTCTATGTAATATAGTAGGTTAGTTTAGTGACTGACATTCAATATTTATCAGATCCTTTGCCACAGTTTCATACCATAAACTGATTCATTTTCTATATCATTGTCTTGTTTTTGCAACTCTACCTACAGAAGATAACATGTTAAAGTTAATTTTTATAAATAATCATCTTAAATCCACTACGCTTGTCCTGAGACACAGACATTTGTTGCAACACTAAAACCTATTGTTTTCTGCTAGCCCATTTTACCTGCTTTGTTGTTAATGTATGAATATTCCAAAGTGTATCACTTGACTAACATGCTGTCTCATGGCCATGTGTCATCTTGAAGATGGAACTTCCAGCATGCAGTACTGAAGTGTCAGATTAAGCTTGGCAAACAAAATCTGGACCAAGGCTCAAATATGCAATTTAAGTCTGGGGCAAACATGTTACCATGCAAAAAGATAAGATGTGACTCATCAACTTGCATCTTAATTGAATAGACACTTCATTGCAAAATATACTAAGATGTGTAATTTTTCTGGGGAGAGTATCCTGATCCTTGATTAGTCTGCAAGGGAATACAGTTGAATGATGCCCCACCTCAAACTAAGGTACACAAGAACACCACAAAATAGGATCGGGAGTAGGCCATCAGCCTTCATTCAGTATGATCATGGCTGATCAATGCTGCCCTCCTCTTCTGTGCTAGTTCCCCACAACCCTCATACCAGAGAGTCTCTACCCTCTGAAAAAGTTTCTATGTACCTCAGCTTTAAAAGGCCAGTTCCTTATTTTGTAGCCACATTCCCTTATTCATGACTCTCCCCTTCGTGAAAACATCTCAGTGTTTACCCTCTCAAGCCCCTTTAGGATCTTGTATGTTTAAATAAGATCATTCTTCTACTTTCCAAGGAGTACAGATCCAAACTGTCTCACCATTTTACCAAAGATAAATTCTCTTTATTCTTAAAAACAAAGGTGAGACTTGGAATTTGCTTGCTAGCAGGAGTTAAATGGAATAAATGTTATGAAGAGGGATTTAAGTGCCAGCAGAGAATTTTGCATATTATTCTTTTATTGCTGTTAGTCTGCTTCAAGCATATTGGTTTCAGAACAGTTGAATGACTGGCTCAACAGAACTGCATAAATATTACTGAAGAGAGAAATTAATGTGCCGAGGCTTAGTTTATTCTTATGAACATTTGTCCATTGAATTAGTTGTACTTTAACTTCATTGATGGCTCAGTAGTTAAAGCATCGTCTGGTGTGTTACTGAGTGTTTTCTTAGATCATATATAAGACTTAGACCTAGGCTTGTGCTTAGCTAGTGTTTAGGATATCAAAAGAGCACTATACTTCAGCCATCATTGTCTGTTGCTCTTTAAAAGAAAGTACTTGCAGGTTTGCCTCGCACAATCTGTACCCTGCCAGGATAACTGAGTTCTACCACTGTCTGTGGACCTTCACACACATAAGTGGTTGGGTGGAATAGCAGGGAAAAATAATTAGTATTACTGTTGGGTACATGAATCAGAATAGATTCAGGTTTATTACTACTTACTGGTATGTCGTGAAATTTGTTGTTTTGCGGCAGCAGTACAGAGCAAAGACACCAAATTACTATAAATTACAAAGTAAATAGTGCAAAAAAGAGGAATAATGAAGTGGTGCTCAGGGACCATTCAGAAATCTGATGATGGAGCTGAAGAAGCTGTTCTTAAATCATTGAGTGTGGGTTTTTAGGCTCCTGTACTTGCTCCCCAGTGGTAGCAACGAGAAGAGGGTATGTCCCGGATGGTAAGGGTCCTTGGTGAAGGATGCTGCCTTCTTGAGGCACCGCCTCTTGAAGGTGTCCTTGATGGTGGGGAGGGTTGTGCCCGTGATGGAAGCAGTGAGTTTCCACTCTCTGCAGCCTCTTCCGATCCTGTGCATGCAGTACATGTTGCTGAATATTCATTTAGAAAAATTGAAATGTAGAAAGTGGGGGCACGTGTAGGCCATTTGCTCCTTTGAGCCTACTCTGCCATGGTTGATCCTCTATCTCAATACCATATTCTTGTTCTCTTCCCGATACTCCTTGCTCCCTTTTTGTATCAAAAATCTTTCTTCCTCCTCCTCCAGTGAGTTCAACGATGGTCTCACCATCTTCTGTTTACCACCCTCTGAGCGAAGAAATTTCTCCCCTTCTAAGTCCTAATTGTTGTACCCCTTGTATTGAATCTGTGATTCCCTTCATTCTAGGTTCCCCAGCCAGGGGAAAATCCTTCCCTTGTACAATCTACCTAGCACTGTCAGAATTTTGTACATTTCAGTGAGTTCAAAAGAATGAGTTCACCTCTTATTCTTTTAAGCTCTTGTGTGCAGGCCTGGTCGATCTAATTTCTTCTCATGTGACAATCTTATCATCCCAGGAATCAACCTTGGTCGCACCTGCTATGGCAAGCATTTCCTTCCTTGGATTAGGAGAACAAAACACAGGTGTGATTTCACCAAGACCCTGTAGCAGTTACTATACTCAAAACCTCCTGCAATGAAGGCCAACATTTCTTAACTGCTTGCTGCACTTGCATGTTTGCTTTCAGTGATTGGTGCACAAGGCCACCTAGATCCTTTTGTATATCAACATTTCCAATCTATCACCACTTAAATTATCCCTGCCTTTCTTTTATTTGCTAACAAATGGATAACTTCAAAATTACTTACGTTATATTGCATCAGCCTTATATTTGCCCACTCACTCAAATTGTCTAAATTGCTTTGAAGCCCCTTGGCATCGTCAGAGCTCACAATCCCACCTTGGTTTATGTTGTTGGTAAATTTATGATTACATTTTTTTCCCTCATCCAAATCACTAATGTATATTGTGAGCAGCTGGAAACCAAGCACTGATCACTGTGGTACCCCACTGGCCACTGCCTGCTAACCTGACAGAGTCCCACTTGTTACTACTCTGTTTCCTGTCAGTCAACCAATTTTTAATCTATTTCAATATATTGCCCCAATCCCATGTGCTTTAATTTTGCATATTGACCTCTTATGTGGAACTTTATTAAAGGCCTTTTGAAAGTCCAAATACGCCAATATACTCTGGTTCACCCTTATCTATTCTACAGTTACATGCTCAAAAAAACCTGTAGGTTTATCAAACTGGATTTCATCCTCATAACTTCATACTGACTTTATCTAATGCTGTTGGTATTTTTTTTAAATGCTCTGTTAATATATCCTTTATAATGGATTAGAATTTTCCCTACTGCTGATATTAGGTTAATCAGCCTGTAGTATCCTGTTTTCCTTCTCCCTCCTTTTTTGAATAGTGGGATTACATTGACTACCTTCATTTCCACGATATACAGAATTTTGGAAGATGACAACCATGGATCCAATATTTCAATGGTGACCTTTTTAGTACTCTGGGATGTAGATTATCAGACCCTGAGGATTTATCAGTTTTCAGTGGTATTACTTTCTCCAGTTCATTTTTACTAATCCTTCAATTCCTCCTATTCATTAGACACTTCCTTCCCTAGCATTTTTGGGAAATTATTTGTGAATTCTTCCATGAAGACAGAACCAAAGTATTTGTTAATTCGCTCTGCCATTTTGTTCCTCATTACGAATTCTCCCAATCTTGACTGCAAGAGATCTACACTTGTCTTCAGTAATATTTTTCTTTTTACATATTTTGCAAACACTGCATTTTAAATACTTCATTGACATATACAAAATATATACATTTATTTAAGGGGGAAAACTGCTGCAGTGCCTCTATTCAGTAATAAATCTTTAAGTCAGAATTTTTTTCACGTGTACAGTATATAACGTATGTTTTTCTGGTAAGAAATTATGACTGGAAGTTGGGAAAATGTAGACTGCCAGCTACTTTTCCCTTTTTAAGAATCCAATGCATCTGCACCCCTGTGGCACAGCAGGCTGGCATAATAGTGCATTGTGCCACAGACTAAATGGGATGTGCACACTGGTGAATTCCCAGTTTTTGGTCGAGTTGTTGGGAAGGTGCCAAACAAAAGGTGCTTTCTTACAGGCTGGTGGTAAAGAGTGAGTGAACTGCACTGCACCTACATACCCAGCTGCTGCTTACAGTGCAGCATAGAAATGTGAATGATGACTACTCTCTTTTAGCCAGAAAATGACAAACGGTTATGGAAGTGTACAAAACAAAATTACTCCCAACAATTTCTTTACATTGCTGTCTAACTTCCAGCAAATTGAACTTGGTTTATTGTTAAGTACTTGTCATTGCCTTCTGAAATAAAAGTGCTGGAAACATGCAGTAGGATGGGCAGCATAGGTTTCAGCTCTAAAACATTTTGTGTTCAGAGATGCTGTTTGACCTAATGGTCAGCATTTTGGTTCTTCATCTGATTTCCAGCCTCTGCAGGTTTTTTCTTTGCTGCTTGATAGTGAGCAACACTATTGCTTTTCAAGTAGTTCATTGCATATATGTTATTTAAAGCTGAGCCTCAGCTTATATACTTAGGAATGTATATTTTGATCCCTGTCCTACTGTGGCTTTTAATTTTCTTTTCTAAATTTTTGTTGTTTTTTTTTTGCTTAAATTAAGAACATGTGACAGGGAGTGGTTAATGTTTACGCAGAATAAATATTGGATGGTGACCTTGTAATTCAAAAGCAGCAGCAATAAAAATAATTTTATGTAATTGTGTTATGAGTGGTTTTAAATACAACAATCTAAAGTAATTTCTGTTTTTAATTCTTTTTGGGGGTGGGGGGAGAGATTTAGATTTTAGTTCTATTATGTTTGATGTTTAGAAGTATTGAGCAGTATAGATGTATTTTCAAAATCACATTTAAATAACAACAATTCTGATACTATTGGTTTATTTAATTTTTATACTATTAGTTCAGATAGCTCATTAGAAATGGATTCCTTTGGCTTATCTCTGAAAAAGATGGTTAATGTTAGATTGCCCCTGACCATTTAAAAACTAAAGAAAGGAACCAGGTTTGTGCTTAATTGCCCTTTAAAATGTCGTATCATTGTGTTGAATCTTTTCTGTTGGATCTAGCTTTTCCCACTAATCCTAGGTTGGTGTAACACTGAACCATAAAATCTATCCTTTCATAATCTAGTTTCATTACAAATATTTTATTTTTATTTCTGTACACTCACTTTTAGTGTTTTATATAAATTGACATATTCTGCTCATCCCCAGTTACTAGTCTCTCAAAACATTTTTAAAACTCTAATTCAGATGTAGATGTGAGCTGTATCCATCTTGTTCAAATGGTTTGCTGCCATTCAAAGTCCAGACAAATAAAGAAGGTGGAGTTCTGACATCTCTAGGATCATCCCAACTTTAGTTACTCTTTTAAGTGATGTGGTAGTTTGCAGAAGTGTTTCTTAGGAAAATCAGTTGTGTACTCTGTTTTCCAGGGCTATAGTCAGTTTTTAAAAAAAAGTCTTTAATGCATGTACTTTCTGAAAGTGAAATTCTGTTTTATGTGGGATCTAATTGGGTTATATATTTTTAAAATTTATTTACCATTCCATCCTTTTTCCCAAAGATGCTAATTTCTATTCGGACACAATTTCATGAACATTGATTGACCTTGAAGAACTTTATCTAAATGACTGTTCTTTAAAGTAATTTAAATGATGGCTGCTGAATGTGAAGAACATTTGTTCTACAGCAGGGGTCGGGGGCAGGAATTAAATGTGACTTTTGCCCACTGACAACCCCCATCGAAGAAATATTCAGATATACCAAGGTAATTTCTGCTACTGCCATCAAGGACCTAGCTAAAAAAGCATAAGCTAGTCGTGGACTAGGAACTGAAACTGGAAGATTAGCTGTCTATCTTGCTCCATACCACACCACTCAACACATATAACCACTGCATCACCTGAGGGGTCCCGTTTTCGAAAACTTCTGTTAAACTATGCTTTAAATACATTTTGTTTTATGGCATGTTATCTTCAATCTGTTTCAACTAATATATGCAGCTCAGTAACGTGCAATTCACATAATGTGACAGATACTGGGACGTGGCTCTTGTCCTCTGCATTTAATTTTTTATTCTTAGGTGGCTTGTTATGTAGGGATTGTGGATCTGCATCACTCCTGTATACCCGTTTGATAAGAGTCTGGGCAAAGATTGTCTGCTCTTCTCTGGTGAAACTGAGGAATGTATTTAATCTATATTATTATAGCCATAGAAAGATACAGCATGGAAACGGGTCCTTCACCCACTGAGTCCATGCTGACCATTGACCTGTTTATGTTAATCCTACAGTAATCCTATCATTCTATGCTCCCCACATTCTCATCTTAATCCTAACCCTCCTCCATTTACCTCCACACTAGGGGCAATTTATAGTGGCCAATTAACCTACATGCCTGCATGTCTTTGAGATGTGGAGTGAAACCAAAGCACCTGGAGGAAACCCATAGCGTCACAGGGAGAATGTGTAGACTCCACATAATGTTGTAGGTTACATAACATTACCATTTAGCACAATGATGAAAAAATATTTAGGACTGAATAACATTTTAACAAGAATTACTTAAAACAATCCAAATGAGTTACTTTGTATATCAGTGGTAATTCATTTTGATAAAAATTACTTGTATGACAAAAATGGACATCAACCATAGATTACGTTTTCTATTCTCCTGACCTCCAGTCTCAGTTTAATTTCTTTTCATTGTTGATTAAGCAGAAGAATGTAAGTATTTTGCACCTCCTCCGTATTACCTGCCCTCCCCCACCCCGTCCCATCACCACCCCTCTACATGCACCAACAGAGGGAAGCCATCTGCCATTTTTAGGCTCAAAGCCCATTTGGGAATTACTTAGCAAACAGAACACTCTGTATTGAACAGTCACAGTGTTCTGTACAGACAAGACATCACAAACAGAATGTTAAAGATTTAAAAACATTTCAACATTGCTTGAGAAGACTGCATAAACTAAAGAGGTTAGAAGAATCAGTGTGAAATGAAATCAGTCAGGCAGCATCTGTGGAGAGAGAAGCATTGTTAATGTTTTGGGTCAATGACCTTTCATCAGAACTGTACTATATGAGTTGCAGATACTTTAGGATGTTTAATTACTGTACTAAATGTAATCATTGTCATTCAGAAAATACAAAGAAATGCATCATTTCCATTTGGCCTGGGAAGGGTTAACTGTTCGTTTGCTTCGCTCTCAAATCCAGCTTGTGTTTTCATTAGACTGAAGTTCTTGGAAATTCAATTGAGAGGGATGACTCCATGAATAGTTTGAAGCAGGAGTGTTTTTACAGGCGTCATTAGCTTAAACTGAATATGAGACACTGAACGTCAACAAGCAGTCGGAGATAAATTTGTCAGCAAATGCTGCTGACCTGCTCTTGAACTGTTGGTTGTTTTGAATTTTTTCATCTTGTGACTCACTTCCGTTGTTATGTTGATTGCCACCTTTTATTTCTAGAATGCCACCACTGCTGCTTTTGGACAACGTGTTCCCATTTACATACCCTATATTTGTTTTCTTGGAACTTCTAGGTTTTATGTAATTAAAGTGGCTGCATGGAGTAAGAAAGGATATGTACGGGTTTAGCTTCCCTATCCTGTTGACAACCACTGCTTATTTGGTTAACCCAGACAAAGTTGAAAGAAGATTTGTGGGAGTTCTGTGCAAAGAGTAATCATATTTCAAGTGGGATGTTGTTTACAAGACAGAAACAACCATTGACTGCAGCTTGCCAGATTGATGTCACACAGTAGCAACTCATTACTTTTTATCTGGCTCCTGAA
>JAUZTB010000066.1:7880053-7890915 GCA_034780895.1 Rhynchobatus australiae
TCCCCCACCCACCCACCCCCCCCCAAAGAGTCCTCAATTTTTTTTAAAATCTAGTTGTTACAGCATCACTGTTTATGAGAACTGTGTGCAAATTGGCTGCTGTGTTTCCGACGTTACACAGTGACCACATGTCAATGATACTTCATTGACTACAGACACCATCTCATAAAAGGCTTTCCTTTGAAACAACATGAGTGTATTATGGAACATGTACACTTCAACTTGCATTTTGTTTTACAATCTGTGTGTTTTTTCTCTAAAACTGCTGGGTAATATCCAGACACCAACTTTTGGTTTTACCTCATCTAACAGACACTGAGCAGCCTGGAATGATAAAGTCACGGGGTCATACAGTCATAGCGAGATACATCACGGAAACAGGCCCTTCAGCCCACTGGGGTCGTGCTGACCACCGAACACCCATTTACACTATCCTCTCTTCACCCATTTTATTTCCCCCAGATTCCCACCAACTCTCCACATCCCAGATTCTACCATTTACCCACACTCTACAAGCAATTTACAGAGAATCAGAATTATTATCACCAACTTAGATGACATGAAATTTGTTGTTTTGCGGCAGCAGTACAGTGCAAAGACAAAAATTACCAAAATAAATAGTGCAAAAAGAAAGGAATAACAAGGTAGTGCTCAGAGGCCAATTAACCCAATAACCCACAGATTTTTTGGGATGTGGGAGGGAACTGGAGTACCCAGGGGAAATCAATGGAGTTGCAGGGGGACTGTGCACACTCCAGACAGACAGCACAGGAGGTCAGGAGTGAACTGTCAGGCAGTGGCTCTACCAGTTGCACCATAGCTCGGCCCGCTAATCTCCAAGATACAGCATCCAGGCAGGGTTTCCTCCCACCAGCTGCAAGCGAACCACCCCCCACTTCCCGTCTGCACCTGCTTATCCTTATCTTCAGCCCCAAAACTGAAAAAGCTGCTGTGAGGAAAAAGAGGAAGAGATCCTCTTTCCTCCCACAACCCAAAAAATGGGCGGATTAGGAGGTTAATTGGTCTCTGGAAATTGCCCGTAGTGTGCAGAATAGTGGTAGAATCTGGGCTGAGGGGAGTTGATGGGAACACGGGGAAGATAAAATGGGTGAGGATACAATTGTGCAAAACTGGGTGCTTGCTGATTTGCACAGGCCCAGTCAAAGTCAAGTTTATTATCATCTGCACAAGTACACGTATGCACAGGTGCAATGAAAAACTTTTTACTTGCAGCAGCATCCTACAAGAAGCATTCACAAGAAAAACATGAATTAACATGGATTACACAAAATCTTCACAAGGAAGAACACAATTAGAACAAAGTCCATTTTAGTGCAAAGTGGTCATAGTGTTGCTAAACTGTAGTGATTAGGGTTGTTCCAGTAGGTTCAACAACCGAGTGGTTGAAGGGAAGTAGTTGTTGCCTTCTTGAGGTAGCGCCTCCTGTAGATACTACCGATAGTGGGCAGGGATGTGCCCGTGATGCATTGGGCAGAGTCCACTACTCTTACATTTCTGCGCATTCAAATTGCCGTCCCAGATCACGATGCAACTAGCCAGAATGCAACGCCCCATACTAGTCCACAGCCCAAGGCCCTCTCTTATTAGTCACCCCATGCACCTGAAGTCCACAGAAAAACACTGACCTTGTGATAAATTATTTAGAATAGACAGAAGGAAAAGGAAATCTACTCCCACAGAAGACAATCCATCCATTGAAAGATAACAATGCTAATGGCACTGAAAATGGCTACTCTCAGATAACCTCCAACAATATGCCTCAGAAGGTATATTTATTTGCATCTATTAGACAATATTTATCTGCTTTTTGGAAAAAGAAAAATTATTATTGCACATTTTACCAGTGGACCCTGAGGTAACTAAGGAGCTACACAAAAATAAATCTCAGTGAGTGGGCTCGTACATAATTTATTTTTTATGCTTAATTATGTGGAGCCTGGGGATAAGGAAGAAGCACTTTGAGACAAGTTTAGACATGTTGTGTTTTGTCTGAAAGCCCTACCATCCGTATAAGCTTCTCTTCTTCAAAATGAAACCTGATTTCTTGAAACAAAATTAAGCTTGAGAACAGCAATTTTATTTTATTTTTGAAGACTTGACTCAGCCAACCATATGAAGTGGTACTAAGATGCATTGTTCTAGAGGGGGAGTCCCCTTTGTTCACTGCTCTGGTTAACGATGGAGATATTTTTCCACCTTGTGTGGAAAAGGTGAAGGGTTGTATCTCAACAACACTGCGACTCCCAGAATATCAACAGCCAGCACCACCTGCCCAGCTGGGAAGCTCGGGGCACTGGCCAACCACAACGAGGATTCACTGAGACGCCACACCCAACTGAATACAGGCTCTTAATGCTCACACATGAACGATGGCTGTAATACCCCAAGGACACTTGCACACTTGGGATGGTGGAAGAGGGAGGGAGAGAAGCAGTAAGGGGGATAAAGAACTAGAGAACAAGTGACAGTGGGGGAAGTCAGCAAGGACAAAAATTAGAGAGGGCAAGGGCAAAAGAAATGAATTCCAAAAGCACATTACAACCTAAGATACAAAAGCCTGCAAGCACATACCACCAGGCTCAAGGACAGCTTCTACGCTGCTGTTATGAGACGACTGAACGGTCCCCAGTACGATAAGATGGACTCTTAACCTCACAATCTACCTCATTACGGCCTTGCACCTTATTGTCTGCCTGCGCTGCACTTTCTCTGTAACTGTAACACTTTATCCTGCATTCTGTTATTGTTTTCCCTTGTACTATCTCAATACATTGCTGTAATGAGATGATCTGTATGGACAGTATGCAAGACAAGCGTTTCCACTGTAGCTCAGTACATGCGACAATAATTAACCAATTTACCTATCTTTATTTTGAAGTGTAGTCTTTCTTGTAAAATCACAGCAGCTCCCACAAATAGTTAAGTGATAATGAGCAGGTAAACCTGTTATTTATAATGACGTTGGGTTGAGTGATAAACATTAGTCCACACACCAGGGAGAACCCCGCAGCTTTTAAAACTGGTGCCAGGGGATCTTTTGCTTCTACACAAGACAGCAGATGGGACCTCAATTTAACACTTCAAACGACAGTGCAGCATTCCCTCTGTACTGCACCAGAGCATCAGACTGGATTCTTAAACTCAAACTCCCTCGGTGAGAGTTGAACTAAGAACCTTCAGGTACAGCAGTAAAAGCAAATCACTCCAAGTGCCCTTCAGGAGAGCAACAAGAGCCATCTTAAGAATCATGCCCTCAATTGTCCATACTCATCTTGATGCCCACAATGGAAGTATCCATCAGGAGTTACTTGACCATTGACAACATTGTCAGACTTGGGCGAGTACAGCTGTACTAACATGGCCACACACGACTTGAAGTCTGTTAGATGCTGGCATTTGCATATCTGATCACCACATCAGGCATTGCCCGATAGGGTGGTGGAGGCAAACTCATTGGCTTTCAAGAAGGGCCTGAGTAGGCACATGGATGAGAGGAAAACGGAAGGATATGGGCATTCCGTAGGCAGGAGGGAATAGCTACGTCAGCACAACGCTGTGGGCCGAAGGGCCTGGTCTGTGTCCTATTACAACCCACACTCTCGCCAACACAGAACCAGAGCCTCACTGAAGTTTGAAAGCGATAGCAAGAGGGCATGAGAACACAAAAGAACTGGAGTTTCTATGGGTCGTTCATGACCTCAACATCCCAAAATGCCTTAGAAGGAATGAAATAAAGTCACTACTGTAACACTGGGAAAACAGCAGCCAATTTGTGATAACAACCCCAATCTGTTTTTGGGATGATCAGTTGAGAGATAATTATTGGCCAGGACACCAAGGACAACTCCCCTGCAAGCAGGGCCTCAGTTTAATAGCTTAACTGAAAGACACCACCTGCAACTGTGCTGCATTCCCTCTGTGATGTGGGATTTGAACTAACACCCTCCTGACTCTGAGGTGTCGCACACAGGGTCACAACCAAACGCCAAGAGAGACAGAGACAATGGAAAAATATTAAAGTTAGGGAGAGAGGAGAAACAGTGATGGATTACTAACAACAGAGATCAGGTTCCCGAACACAGTTAAGCATATTCCCAGAGGATTCAGCACCCTGCCAACAACTGCCCTCTCCCCACCGCTGGTCACCTGGTGTGTCAATCTTCATCATTCACTGCTTTCCCATGCTGAGCATTAATCCAAGGCGGTATTATCGAACGGGGTGAGCTTTGACTGTCAGAGTCCTTTTCACACATCTAACTATTTTAATACGTAATATGTGTTCAAAGACGACGGGGGTGGGGGGAATAAAAGAGCAAGTCCTTTAAAGTGCCCTTGCTGCTTTTCTCTCAAGTTGCAGTAGTTGTCTTGGGGATTAAACTTTAGCTCCTGGAGACCCAAGGATAATCTTGGTCAATTAAATAATAGGGGGTGGGGGGTGGGGCGGGCAGAGCAGAATGCAAGAAGGTGACACGAATATAGAAAAAGAAAAGGTGTTTAAAGCAAGAAAACAAAATGAGTAAAACTGAGAGCAGGAACAAGAGATTAAAAGAAAAGATGGAACTGGAGAGAACCCATGTTCACAAACATGCCATCTGCAGAAACCACAATTGAAACAACTAGACAGATAGAAGACAGCAGCCTCAGAACAGAAAGCTTGGCCTCTGTTCAAGGATGTAACACACTCGAGAGATTTGGATGACGTTCAGAAACCCCTGGAGGGTGTGACACCCTCCGAACGCACTCGCTGCCAGCTGTTCCTCACTGCCTTAAACACCCAGCGATCAACGATTGCTCTGTGTGTGACCCACTTCCAAGCTTCCTGCTTCAGGAATGCTGTTGGGGAGCCATGCTGGGATTTTATCCAGCCTAGGAGCTGCCTGGTGTAATAGGAGAATCCTGGCTCCGAATTAGTTAATCAAGTGATCATGGCCCGCAGCTCCCATTTTTCCATCAGTAAAGCAATTCAGCAATATCCCAGTAGCTTGTTGTTTGTTTTGAAGCTTATTACAGGAGCTACTGTTTGCTTAAAGTCTTGACAAGGCTTTCTGCCAACAACCTATCCCCTCCCTTCCCATCCCACCAGAAAAGATCCATTTACAGTAAGGTCCGATTTGACCAGCGTTTGGCACCGATCCTCCTTTCTACAAAAACTTGCAACAACACAGGGCACTGTTATTTTACTCTAGACCTGTCTCTGTGGCTCAGTGAACTTCACCCTTGCCTCTAGTCAGCAGGTTGCACAGTCAAACCCCATTCCAGAGTCATGGGCACAGAAAGCTTGGCTGATGCTCCAGTGCCCCATTGGGGGACTGCTGCACTGTCAGAAAAGCCATCTCTTGGACAAGGATGTTAAAACAAGACTCAGATGGGTGTAAAAGATTTCAGGCGCTAACTTAAACTACAGCAGAGGCATTCTCCTCTGTGATGGCCAATATTTATCCTTCAGCAAAAATCAAAACAAATTATCGGGTAATGACCGGACTTCTGTTTGTTGCCTGCAATATTACAGGACCACACTTCATTAGTTCCTCAAAAATTTAAATTGGTTTATTATTGTCACGTGTATAAAGGGACAGTGAAAATATTTCTTTTGCATGCCACCAATACAGATCAATTCATCACATCGGTACAAGGGAAAAACAATAATAGAATGCAGAATATAGCGTTACAGTTACAGAGAAAGTGCAGTGCAGGCAGACAATAAGGTGCAAGGCCACGATGAAGTAGATTGTGACATCAAGATTCTATCTTATAGTACAAGAGGTCCATTCAATAGACTTATTACAGTGGGATAGAAGCTGTCCTTGAGCTTGGTGGTATGTACTTTCAAGCTTTTGCATCTTCTGCCCAATGGGGGAGGGGAGAAGAGAGAATGCCCAGGGTGGGGTCTTTGATTACGTTGGCTGTTTTACCAAGGAAGCAAGAAATGTGGACAGAGTCCATGGTTTCCATGATGTGCTGAGCTGTGCCCACACCTCTCTGCAGTTTCTGTCTTGGGTAGAGCAATTGCCATACCAAGCCATGATACACCTGGATATGGTACTGGAGCTGCACTTTATTCAAATAATATTCACACTGCAGAAATTCTCTTAAAGGGACATGGTTTCTGTCATATAGTTTGTGGAAACTTTTTCTCTCTTTTTTTTTAAACAGCACCTTTAACATCACAAGGCACTTAATTGGCAACCACACTCCTCGTGGAATGGGGCAGAGATCCCAATGAAACTTTTCAAAGACTCAAAGGGAGGTTCAGTGATCACTGGGCAAGTGGTCACAGAGACAACACACCAACCTCTAAATCACTCTCAACCAAAAATATTTGCCATCATGTTTCCTCCTAGGTCTTGTCCCCTTTGAATCTCAAAGGATTTAGGTGCTGTCTAATTACCAAAAGAAAAGGACGTCACTGTCAAGTGTTACATTTGAATCAAGGGTTTTTCTCGAAACAAACAATCCTTGTTCGATTCCTACAGCCATCATTCTCCCTTGGTCTCTGTGCCCAAGGCCCAGACATGTACAGGTAGTAATGTAACAGATGCCTCACCCAACCGATTTCAATTCGGACATTGCCTTCAGCCATTCAGTGACAATACCCTACTCTCCAAATCCAATTCCAAGCCAACTCAGATATTCCAAAATGTCCGTAGATACACACTTCCAGTTTAGGGTGGCGCAAAAAGGAAACAGATCAGAGGTCATGTTCAAAGAGTCATGATCAGCAGTCCAAGCTCCTTCAGCGAGGTACATTCCAATGGAGACAACAGACTGCAGATGCTGGAATCTGGAGCAACAAACCAGATAATGCAGGAACTCAGGTCAGGCAGCATCTATGGAGAGAAGTGGACAGTCGACACTGCCTGACCCGCTGTGTTCCTCCAGCACCTTGCCTTTTTTTGAGGTACAGTCCAACACCGCAACGTCTCTCACAGGATATAGCACAATAATTCCAGTTAATTTAGCCACTTGAAAAGCTATTAATTATCCCAGAGCTTTTCACGGATCTAAATTAGAATGTCTCCCAACACTTGAGCTGACTATAGTTCAATGATTCAGTCAATCCAAATTCCTCTGATTCACTGAGGGGCCGGCACTGTCCGGTGATGAAACATGGGAATCCCTTCCTGAATGTTCAGCTTCAACACCAACATGCATTTCTATTACAGCACGAGAATGGCACGATGTCCAAGACAAGGGTTACAACGTTAACAGAGAAAAATAGGGGACATTGCAACAGGTGAAAAAAAAACATTTGATCCAAAGGAATGTCTTGAAAGGAGGGGAGAGGTCCAGGGAGGTAATTCCAGAGCTCAGGGGATTGGCAGCTGAAAGCATGCCCACCCAATGGTGGGGAGAGGGAAGTGGCAGAGTCTACCAGCCTCCCACCTGGCCTCGACAGGAAAATCAAGCTTCTGCTAGGAGCAGTGTTGAGGGACTAGGTCACACTGGATTATACTGGTCCTATGTTTAATGCCAGTCAGAGAACACAGGGATGGTGGGGAGGGATTAAAAAAAAAACAGAAAAAACATGAGTAAAAAAAGTCATCCAGATGTTCTGCTCCTAATAATTACAAGATAGAGGCATAGATGGAATGGACAGTCAGAGACCGTTTCCCGGGTCAACAATGACTAATATGAGGGGACATAATTTTAACCGTGATTGCAGGAAGGTATAAGGGGGATGTCAGTAAGGGGGATGTCAGGGGTAAGTGTTTTTTTTTTTACACAGAGTGCTGGGTGCATGGAACGCACTACTGGCAGAGGTCATGGAAGCAGATACATTAGGGACATTTTAGAGACTCTTAGATAGACACATGAATGATAGAAAAATAGGGGGCTATGTGGGAGGGAAGAGTTAGATAGACCTTAGAGCAGGATAAAATGTCAGCACAACATTGTGGGCCAAAGGGCCTGTACTGTGCTGTAGTGTTCTATGTTCACCCATGTGGTTATGCTGAGGCTAACTTGCCCGAGGCCCTTCAGCCCAACAGCTTATTAGCATAAGTAGTAGCCTTCTGCCTGAGATACAAATGATAGACAAGTATCCTAATAACCCAGAAAGAAACAGAACACAGGTCACAGCTTCTGCATACCCCAAACCATTTTTCAGCCAATGAAGTAACATGGGAAACAGCAGCCTATTGGTGCACATCTCTGGAAGAGTCTGTCGTTCCCACATTGTGGGTTCCAAGGCATCTAGTGAGGCCAAAAACCGAAGTGGAAGCAAGTTGCCCTCGATCCAGAAGCACTTCCCAAAGAAAAATGCACAGAAAGATTCCCGCAAAGAGAGCAAAGTGATAGCAACCAGAATTTAATAAAAGTGGCCGATTTAGTAGTAGATATTGGCCAGGACACATGAGAAACCAATGCGATATTCTTTGAAGTACCAGCAAGGGGACTTCCTCTGAAAGAAAGGTAGCAGTTTTTAAAAATACATATTCCATTCATTTCCTCAAAGTTCATTGATTTAACATCTCATCCACTGCAGTACATCAGACAGTGAAGCATTCCGGGAGCATGGATGTGTGTATTTGTGACTTAGACACACAAAATCTTTGGAGGTGACTTGAACGAGCTACAGCTACGGAAAGGGAAATCAAGTAAAACACGGATCCAAATAAAAATGCAAGGAATAAAACCTCTCTGGGAAAAAAAATATACATAGGACAACACAATGTTTCAGTGGTGCACTTCCCCTTTAAGATGATGTCACACTCAAGGAAGCTTTGCATGAATTCCTCATTTGCCGGGTGACCTTCAGACTCTCGCCTGCTCGATGGGATGTCTGCTGTGAGCCGCAGCAAATCCTCACTGGCAAAACAGAGTGAACATTGGTACCAGTGACAGAGCCCTGCATAAACACATCCACAGCCGCAACATCAGCAGCCTCAGCTACAGGAACATAAGTGTGTTTCCAAAGGCCCTCACAATTTAAACAGGGAAAAACAGTGGCACACCAAGGATTTCTAAACACAGCTCGGGGCTGATTGGCAGGGAGTCCAGGAACGTCAAATGCAAATTTGGCAATTTTTTTTTAAAACTATTCCTGTCATTTCCTCATAGTTCATTCAGAGGGCTCAGTCACATGAAATCCATCACGTCACTTTCCCCAGCACGAGAGGGGAAAAGGCGCCGGGTCAGCCATTCAATGACAATTGGGTATTTGCCTCAACATTTTCATAGTCTTAAGTGCAGGTTCTTCAGCAGGAATGGATCGCACTCCCACATCCGAGTCAGAAGAGCTGCTTCCAGTTCCAGACCCAAGACCCACACTCCAGTGTGGTACACGGAGGCTGTGGCACTGGACAGAACAGACATTACTAAGGGCACACCAGGACTAGGCTCTGGCCGATGTTCGATCTTTAACTAACCCTTCCAAACTTCAAATACCGGTCGCTGCATTGCTGTGTTTGAGATCTTCCTTCGCATAACTTGACTGCTGTTTCCCCCACAGAATACCACCAAAACACCTCAAGATACTTCGCAGAAGCATCAAACATAACTGGATATTGAGCCACAAAAGGAAAAGTGATCACACAGATTTTTAAAACAAAAGAGGTTCCAAAGAGCAAATTAGAGGAGATACCCAGAGAGATTTAGGAGAGGAATTCCAAAGCTAACCACCTTAGCCATTGAAGGAATGGCCACTAATAGTGCAACAATAGCATGGGACAGTGCACAAGATAGCAGAAACAATGAAATGCAGGGATCTCAGAGGGTTATAGGAACAGAGAGACTACCGGGATAGGGAGAGGGATTCAAAACCAACTGAGGAGAACTTCTAAGGTTAAGGCATTGTCAGACTGTGAATCACTGTAGGTCAATGAGCAGAGGAGTTGGGACACCGGCTGTGGAGTTTTGGACAACCTCAAGTTTATGTAAAGTGGGTCATGGGAAAGCTAGAAACAGGAGCAGAAGTCAACAGTCTCAGCAGGCCCCTTGAGCCTGCTCCACTCATTGCCCCTCATCCACTTTCCCACCCAATCTCCATACACCTTATTTCTTCAGTATCCAACTCACTGTAAATCTCAGAGCTGAAACTACGCAGCTCTCTGAACTGGAGAATTCTAAAGAGCCTCATATCCTTGCAGTGAACAAGTCTTTCAGCTTACTCCCAAGATGGTTGGCTCCTGACACCGGGGTCAAGCCTCAATGGCTCTAGATCATCTAGCCCGAGGAGAAAACGTCCTCTTACTTTCTAAAAGCAAAATAGTACAGATGCATCTTTAAAGTGAGGAACAGTCAACACTTTCAGGTCCTTGACATTTCCTCAGAAGTTAGGGATTAAATAACTTTAAAGTTGCAGAGAAAGGGGTGGAGGAGCAGAGAAAACAGAAGGAAAGGTCTACGATAGGCTGGAGAGATTGAATGACACAAGTGGTGGTGATGCCAGCTGAGAGAGGGTGGTAAAGGCAGATGAGTAAGAGAAGATACACTCTGGGGAGCCGTAAAGAATGAAGTCTGAGGTCACCTGTAGGAGAGAGAGTGAGAGAGAGCCTAAAAGCTGGAAATATGAGATACAAGGCTGGAATGGCTGATTATGAGAAATTTCCAAATTCAGTGCAGAGTCCTGAGGCTCCCGAGTTCCGAAATGAGCCAAGTTGTAAGATGAGCTCACTGCTCCCAAAGTTTATGTTAAGCTTCATTCAACCAATTTCGGAGGGCAAAGAGAGAAGTTAGAGTGGGTATGGAATGGAGTTACTTCATAGCCACCTTGTTAATTATCCTCTTTTCTAGTTCTGGAAAAGGATCATTGATCTGAAACATTTAATGTTTTTTTTCCTCCACAGGTGCTGCCTGACCTGCTGAGTATTTTCAGCACTTCATTTTTATTTTTAAATCAC
>JAUZTB010000066.1:8423993-8434369 GCA_034780895.1 Rhynchobatus australiae
GGGAGTGGGGGGGGAGCAGGGTGGAGGGAGGGAGAGTACGTGAGGGATGGGGAAGGAGAAGGTGCAGGTGGGTTTGGGGGGTGTGGGTGAACGGCGATGGGCTGGGTCCTAGGGGTCGGTCTCTGCGGTGGGAGAGGCTGGAGGGGGGCCGGGCCGGGCTGGGCTGACGGGTTGTCTCGGTGCCCCTTGCAGGGGCTGCAGCCACGTTACTGCAGATATTTCTTCCTCTGTATAATTGTTTGGAAAGGGAGCTTCATTTTCGGAGAGCTTGATTAGCAATTTGGTTTCAGCACTTTTTTTTCTAATCAGCCTTGTGCATTCCTAACAAACTGTGTCTGTGTGCATGGTTGGATAATGGTGTAGTTTGAAAAGAGCCTTTGATTTTAATTAAACGCAGCTATAGATGTTGGGTCAAGTCCATTTTAATCAAGCTGTGCAATTCGTTTGCTGTTGCTGAATACTGAATGTTATCTGTGTATTCTGGTGTTTTAAATACACTTCATAAATCTTTTTTGAAATCTGACGTTGAATATCAGAAGACAATAAAGAATTTGAGTTTTGAAGTAGTAATTGTATTGTGATTTCATTGTTGCCTCAGGTGCCTTTTTGGGTGTGCTTATTTTGAATTGAGCTGCCTATGTCTTAGACTACTTAAATGTGATTAACATTGCTTTCTTTAAAATTGTAACCCACTCTTCAAAGCATACATTGACATTGGTGGTGACCTTTTAGGGGCATAATATTATAAATTTTTAAAATAAAAATTGTTATTCCTCTGTGGTGTGATTAGTTGCCTTGCCTTAAATCTGGATTTGATATATCAAGGTTTACTACATTAAAGGACAGTTAGAAATCATTGATAAATACACTCAGTGCAGTTTCTTCACACTTTTTTTTGTCTAGTTTCCATTTCTTTTAATTCCCTTTAGACTTTGTTTTTAAATACTACTTTGCTTAGCTTCCCAATGTCTCTTGAATTATTTTTGTATTAAAAGCACTTGTAGTTATTGAAGTTGTGATGTCGACAGTGTCAGTTTTGCCAATCTGTACACGGAGATATGTACCAGTAGGGTATGTGATAAGATATCTTTATTGGTTACATGTACATTGAAACACACAGTGAAATGCATCTTTTGTGCAGAGTATTCTGGGGGCAGACCGCAAGTGTCGGCATGCCTCTGGCGCCAATGTAGCATGCCCACAACTTCCTAACCTGTACATATTTGGAATGTGGGAGGAAACCAGAGCACCTGGAGGAAACCCATGCAGACACAGGGAGAACATACAGACTCCTTACAGACAGTGTCCAGAATTGAACCCGGGTCACTGGCACTGTAATAGTATTATGCTAACTGCTACACTAGGCTTCATGATTACTCTCCTAGTTTAGATGGACAATATAAATTTGGAGACGCAAAAGACTTCATAGAGCAAAGAAACAAGCTGCTGGAGGAACTCAGCAGGTTGGGCAGCATCTGTGAAGAGAGAAATGGACATTTGACATTTCAGGTTGAGACCCTTCATCTGGACATAAAAATTTGGGCCGAAGTATGTGATTGGCTCTTCATGTGGTTCTCCTGAAAGTGGGAATATGTTCTGGGTCTTATTTTCTTGCGGCTAAATTATTGAAGCCTTTCTGTCTTGAGTGGCCCAGAAGATGTTTTATCAGTATCTATTTTAATTAGAATTGGTGTTCCCATCACTGTCTTGGCAATATTTATCTCTCAACTAACATTGCTGAATTGACATGTCCCTTTTATTGTAGGTGTGATTCAGTTGTGAGGGAATTGTCTGCTGAGGAGCCTGTTTTATAATATTGACTTCAAAAAATGTGATTGTATAATACTTTGGGAAATTTTGCCCCTATGAAAAATGTAGAAATCTGAAGTTGTTCATCAGAATTGTTTTGGCTGCTTCTATGTTACAACTGGTTGAATTTAGTATAGTTAGTGTGATCTGTGTGCATTTTGATCATCCTTATCCTTGCCAACCAAGGTTTGAGGCACTAGGTGTCCTTGTCTGACTTGGGTGATTTTATTCTGAGAGTTAAAGTGATGTGTTTAAACTTTGAGGCATACGATTCAAGCAAAGCCTTACTACTCATATACAGGCTGTGCCTTGATCAAAATTATATGCTGACTGTTTATAGGTGTTTTCCCCAAGTTCTTGATGTCTGAAAGTTAAACTACTTCAGATTAGTGAGGATTGTCGCATGGGAACATGGGGGAGTAAACCAAAATTTATATTTGTTGCAATATGTCCTTGGAATGGGAAATAAAATCAATTTCTTGTGTCTTATTGGCACAAAGTGGATCCTAAACACATTTTTGTATGTCTGATAAGTCTTGTTGCTTGTGTCCTTGTTCTTCATGGATGGTTCTTGGCTCAAATTCCAAAGAGTGACCAATTAGAATAGAAGTAATGCATGAATCCAAAAGAACTGATCCAGAAAAGTGACATTTGTAACATTATGAATTTTTAAAATGTCATTTGTTTGGGCTTATCTGCAACAGTTAATGCCAAGTGGTGAGAATGGATCAAGGCTTGTTCAAGTTTTGTCGCTATGTATTTAATGGTTCACTTGTGTCCTTTGATATGAAGTAGTCACTGCTGTTAGTTTTGCTTTTGTGGCAAACTAGACCAGAGTTTAAATTGCATTCTTTAATGTACAAACTAAATCTTGGATTGCCCCGATCTGAGAATTTGATTCAAACTCTATTCTTTAGTAGTAGTAGTATAGGTTAGCCGAGGGCTTGCTACCAAACTGAACAGTTCTTCAGGTGGCCTCTTGAGTTTCAGCATCCTTGCATTGAGTTGATTTTTTTCAAAATCCTTGCCCAGTACCTATTCCCTTGACATTGACAAGATATCTGGAGATTGAATTGTAGAATTATCATGGCACTGAAGGAGGGCATTCAGCCTAAATTCTTTTCTGGATCCCAGTAATCTCAGTCGTTCCACTTTCCTCCTTCCCTTTCAGTTTGTAAATTGTTTCAAGAGCATATGTAAGTCTCTTCCAGCACGTAAAAGGCACAGAATGTGGAAGGAAAATCACATACTTATCAGCAAATTTAAACAATTTCACAACAATTGGGGGAAATAAAATAGACAGACAGATATTGTGTTATATCTTGAATTTGAATTGAACTATGTATTTCAATTGGCTTATGAACTTCAAATTAGTAAGACAATTTTTTTGAATTTGCACCTTTTTGTTTGAATGGGTAACTATTGCAGGCCATACATCCTCTTGTATGGCCTGCAATATCCATACATACTGTTCCTTCCAGAGTGCATTACTTCATGCCTGTGGACATTAAAAATGCAGCTTTTGTTTATTTTGGAGATCTGTCTATGCCCTCATGAAGTTTGTCACTATCATTCTCACTAGTTACTATGTTATCTGTATCATCTGCAGACATCAAAACTATATGCCCTTTATGCTAGTCCAGGTCACTTTGAATAATTAAAAATATCTGATTCTTGCATTGATCCCTGGATGCATCCCTTCAGTTAGAAAAATATGCCTTTTGAATCTCAAGTATACAACCTCAATTTATTATTAAATTTAAAAATCCACTCTAAAAATGAAAAAGTCAAATCTCAACGCAAGAATCTTACAACAATTACAGTGATATTTGGAATCATTCCACAATATTATAAAACAAATTCTGTGGATCAGTGAAAACTTAACTGTAGCAGAATAAACTCAATGGTGTTTAATGTTAAAGAGGAAGCAGGGTCCTTTTTCTATAGCACCAGGCCATTTTGGTGCAGGCTTCAGATATGTCATGGATGTAAACGTTCTGAGCAGCTGTGTGTGTGGTGTATCTTTATTGCACAAATTCAACTTTCTGGCACAGAGCAAAGGATTATGATATTTTAATAATCTTGTCACCCTCTTTGCATTGTGCCTGTATTTGCTAGTTGGAATTGTGGTCCTTGTTAATAATTTGTAATATCGAATCTCCTCAGATGCATCTTGCAATTGAATATTAAGGTTTTGGTTTGAAATTGAAGATCTGTGATTGTATCTTAAAGTTGGTCAAAGTGTTTATTTGTGATATTCTTCATTTAAATTGAGGGGGAAAAAGTTCCTGGAGTATGTTAACTTTAATGTGAATGTTGCCATTTACTTATACAATCCATTTTCATCTGATGTCGTCTAAGCCTAATCAATTTGTCTGAATTTAATTCTGATATTGCCCAATACATGTTAAACCTGTTGTGCTATATATTTGTCATTTTATCGTAATTTTATTACTCTTTGGTTCTTTTTATTTGAATTGGGATGATCTGTTCAGTTTTGTTTATCTAAATTTTCTCTTGCTATGTCCATTTTGAAACAGTTGTACTGTGGGTTCCTTTTTCCATTAAAATGTTAACAATATGCTTCCATGTAACTCTTTTAAAAATTCAACTTCTGAAGAGGCCATGGGCATGGTTTAACTAAACAGTTCAAATTTAATTAGGCCACAGCTGACATTTATACATCATTTTTTTTAAAACTTATCTTTTGAGTCATTTTGACTCTCTGTATTGTCTAATTTTTTTGTGTAGATTAATCTATAATATGACCAATAAATCTTTTGAAATTGCCCTTGTACCCAAAATTAAGCCCACAACAAGGAGGTTCTTGCAGTTTCATTAGGCAGTGCTAATATTATTCCAGGTTGCTGTTATTTCCACAAAGACTTTTACTTCAGCTTGGAAATAGCTGAATGCTGTAAGTGGATCTGGTTACGAATAGGAACCCTGAAAGTTCCTAACTTATCCGAAAACCTGCAAAATGAGCCACTAGTTTCTCAGTGTAATTTTCACCTTGCAACAGGTAATAACTGTTCATATGTTGCCATTGTAGAGTTAATAATAAAAAAACTTTGCAAATGCTCAGATGGCATCCATGGAAAGATGCAGAGTTGACATTTCAGGTCTGGGACTTTTGGATCCTTTTCCTCTGCTTCCTGACTTGCCTTTTTTCCCCCAACATTTTCTGGTTTTACTTTGGATTGCCAGCATCTGCAGTTTTATTGTTTAATCTGCTGTGAGTGGTGTGAATAGTGTGGATGGCAATAGATTAACCATGCACAATCCAAAGTTTTACTGCTGTAGTAATGTTCAGAGCGGTTTGTTCCCTTCATGAGGTGTATCACATTGTGTGACATAAGTATTCCAACAGTGTCTAAACTTAGATTTTTTTTCTTTTTCCCTTGATTTTTGCAGTGAGTCAGGATATACTGAAGTTTGACAAGAAGCTAGACTTCCAGAGGGTGGTGTATTCAATCACCTAGTGTTACCAATTTGTTTTAATCCTTTAAAGTTCATGGCTTTTAGTTGTTAAACTGTTAAAGAAATTTCCATTCTCCAAAGTTTAGACTTTTCTGGGTTTAATATTTTGTAATTTTTGTTTCCTCCCCTGCAGCACAAGCCCGGTTAATTGCTGATCTTTGGACACCTAGTGCTCCATTTGAACAGAAATCTGGCTGTGAAACATGGACCGTTGCCTTTGCACCTGATAGCTCATACTTCGCTTGGTCTCAAGGTCATCGTGTAGTAAAATTAGTTCCTTGGTCTCTCTGCCAAAATAAGTGAGTAGTATTTCAGTTTTTGAGCAGAAATTTTAATAGAGGAAATCTGCTCCTCCCTTCTGCCATTCTTTCCCAAGATGTGCACAAGGTTGGGCTTGAGTTTGAACATCCACTGTGCTGCCACCCAGCCCTAATAATTAAAAAGTGCCAATTTGGGCAATTTCCATGAGGTCTGCTGTGTTTCATCTCCTGAGAATGGAGAAGTGTGGATGAAGACAAACTGGTTTAGATTTGAATTCATGTGCAATGCAATTAGTCAGTGATTAACTGAGTGTGGGACTGAATGAATGCTAAGACCTCTGTACAACAGTTGAATAGTCTGTGTCCTCTGTCCACGTGTCACTTGCTTGTGTGAGGATGGCCATTTATTGACAGCTGCTGCATTACACAAGTTCGCTTTGTCTTGCTCTGAATATTGGGCTTGAGCAATTGTAACAAATTGGATCTTTTTTCAAATTGTCTGCTTGTACTTGCTGCTTGTAGTGTATTGTCTTGCAGCTCTTGCAAATATAGTAGCTGGTACATTTGGTGGTGTATTCTGGACAGAAATGAAAGGAAAATTAGTGAGATTAAGTGTAGTAGCATTTTTTTTTGTTACTGGTATGATCAAATGTTCAGAAATGTCCTTAAATTCCCCAGCTATGGTTATGGATTAAATTTAAAGTCTGGCACAGAATAGCTGGTGTCAATACAGTGACCTTGATGTTTTGAAAAAACTGTCTTGTTCACTGAAAGCCATTTTGGCAGTGAATCTGCCAGACTGGCATAGTTTGCTTCATTGTGACTTCAAAGCCACAGCATTTTGATTGACATAACAAGCTTGCTAGACCACTTTGAAAACCTGTTATGCTAAATGGTCAATAAACAGTACATTTGTTAGAAAAGGCCATATAGACCTTGGTGTCTGATTTGGAGATGGCAGAGACTTGCTCGGATCAGTGAATTGTGCAAAATCCACTTTGCTGATGTGCTGTGTGTGTTCCACAGATTGTGAAACAGGTTGTTGCCTGAAAATTGAATTTCTTAGTTGATGACATAAGCTGATAGCTCTGGACACTTGAAGTAAGTGTTCTTATGATTCTTCTAACTGAAGAGCCCATAAAGCCTTTTCAGGGTAAATATGGGTATGAATATCCACTACCCTCACTTGATGAATTGGTTTCCCAGATTGGATTCTACTTGGAAGAAATTTGATGGGCTGAATGTCCTCCTGGTGCAGAACCTCAACATTCACCAGAGTGCCCAGTACCATTTGCGTTAAGTCCTTGAGCCATGATATTAGAAGTGTGATAATTGCAACATCTCTTTCCATTTGTGGCTGCTTAAACAATGTAATGGTACATAACAGGATGCAGGAATAGCTGGGGAATATTCAGTCATGGCTGATGTAGCAAATAATGTTTGATATGTGTGCCAGGCAATCTCCAGCAAGGATTTATCCTGCATTTTGATGACACTTAGCATTTTCAAATCCCTAATTTGTCTACATCTTGGTCATGGTTGATGAGAAACCTGAATGGACCAGCTGTAGAAATGCTATGGATACAAGAGTAAATCGCAAGCAGAGAATTTTACAGCAAATCTCTTGACCCCAATTTCACCATCTTCTATTAAGAAGTATGATGGAATACTTTGCACTTAATGGCATGAGTGCCAATCCACCAGTATTTAAGAAGGAAGCATGACTGTCAGGAAAAGCAGCATGCTGGGCCAAATGTGTACCTCTGATGTTAACTTGCTTCTCCACTAGCACATTGTCTGTAGTGTCTACCACCTACAGCAGCAAATGCATTTAATGTCACTCCAATTCCAGATGTGGAAATGCAGCAACAATGAAGTGTAGTCAATGCTTTTGTTTTAAGAAAAATTCTGAAATATTTGCAGTGCTGTGGGCATGTTTATCACAGACTGCAGGACTTCAAGAAGCCGGCTCACCATAATTAGCTTGTGGATAATTTGGCTTGGATAATAAATGCTGTCCTTCCAGTGACACTATCTTGTGTGTAAGGGGATTAACATTTACAATGCATAGCAAACAGTATGTTCCAGTTGTAGGTTCTGTCAGCTGTTTTTCTTCATGGAAGATGAGCAGATTGATTTACCTAAAGATGTTTGCTGAAATCATTAGTGGAAAATGGAGTATTATTGGAAAGTTGTTTTTCTAAATCATGTGATTGAGGACAAGTTAATTCATATGATGTCTTAAGATGGTTGTTTCTGCAATAATTAACCCTCCCTGTTTCCTTTATTGAAAAATTGTGATTCGATCCTTGAACACTGCACATACTGTGATTCTGATGCCTGATTATGCTTTCAAAGATAAAATGTATTACAGTTCAGTTAACTTTTAAAATCCCTGGTTCTTGTTACTAACAATATGCTTTATTTCTTCCTAAAAGATTGTGTATTGATGAGTACAATAATACAGTCAATAAGAGTCCCAGAAAGCAAAATTCTGATACTCAGAAGAATGCACCAGAAGAGCATACTATAGACTGTGGAGATATTGTATGGGCCCTCGCTTTTGGTTCCTCTGTACCTGAAAAACGCAGTCGCTGTGTGAACATTGAATGGCACCGATTCAAGTTTGGCCGAGACCAGCTGTTGTTGGCAACTGGCTTGAGCAGTGGGCGTATCAAAATTTGGGATGTGTACACAGGTATTGTACAGATCTGTGAAATGTTTTTAATCACTACATCCTGCAACTTTTGTCAAGATGGCACCTCAAATCTGAATAGTCATTGACCTGAAACATGGGTACTTTTGCAGATAAAGGCTACATTTTATATTGATTGTACATCAAGACAAGGAACTCAATTTTTAGCCAACAGCCAAGTGTTCTTGGCATTCTTTATTTTTGCCGTATTCTTTGGAGCAAAAGCAATTCTTTTGATTATATTAAATTAGTCTGGTGCTTGTAAATTGCCTTTAGTTGAATGGTGGAATGTAAGAAAATCATATTACAAAGGGATCATTTGACTTTATTCATACCTAAAGAGCCAGTCATGCTTCTTAGCTCTTGGTTTGGAGCTTTGAATGTTATTACACATTCATCAAGTATTTTTTTAAAACATGATTCAGGCAGAAGCTTTTTTTTAAAACAAAGGGAAATTCTGGTTCCTTTTTAAGTTCCTATTTCCCACTTTCTGCCACCCCCCCCTGACCCCCCCAAGCAATACACACAATGCTGGAGGAACTCAGCAGGTCTGGCAGCATCTATGGAGGGAGAAAAAGTATCTTGTATTTCTTATTCGTCACATGTACATTGAAACACACAGTGAAATGCATCTTTTGTGTAGAGTGTTCTGGGGGCAGCTGGCAAGTGTCACCATGCTTCTGGCGCCAAAGTAGCATGCCCACAACTTGCTAACCCGTATGCCTTTGGAATGTGGGAAGAAACTGGAGCACCTTGAGGAAACCCATGCAGACACGGAGAATGTAGAAACTCCTTACAGACAGTGGCCAGAATTGTACCCGGGTCACTGGTGTTGTAGTAGATAACAGCTATGCTAAACAATCGCTGTTTTGGGTCTGAAGGGTTTCAACCTAAAATATCAATTGCTTATTTTTCTCCATAGATGCTTCCTGACCTGCTGAGTTCCTTCAGCATTTTGTGTGTTGCTCCAGATTCCAGTGTCTGCAGGATCTATTGTTCCCCCAACTTTGTTCTGTTTTATGCCCTGATTTGATTTTTGTTTTCACTGCCCATTGAAATGAGTCATTCTCATTCAATCCTCAGTTGCCTCAGCTTCCTTGTGCCAAATTTTGAACAATGGCTAAATATTTAAAACATATTCTAATCATAATGTGATCTTGAACTGAGTGTCAATTGTTTGGTAGCTGCATATTTCCATTGTATGATCTGTGTTTCAGGTAAATTCCTTCTTAATTTGATGGACCATAATGAAATTGTTCGTGATTTGACCTTTGCACCTGATGGCAGCCTTATCCTCGTTTCTGCATCAAGAGATAAAACGCTAAGAGTCTGGGACCTTAAGGATGATGGTATGTCTTTTTTTAAATAAAGGAAAACTTAATTTTCTGTGACATTGATTCCATGGAAATGTATTCAGTCAGTCTATGAACCATAACTGCTTTATTCATAATTTAAGTAATGAAACTGGCAAATAGAGAATTGGCTTTCATGTCAAAGGAACTAACATGCAAAATCCAGTTGTACAGCACTGGACAGAAACCATTGAAGTACTGTATTCAGTTTTGAGTGCTCATCTTTAGTTTTTTTTAAAGCATTGTAGGAGGTCGGCACAACTCAAATTGATATTAGACAGAGTTGGTCAGAATTGAGGTTTGAGTTTATAGACTTAAGGTCTTGAGTTCAGAAGGTGTTAAAGGAGTCTCCTAAAATGATAAAGGGATTCATTGAGATAAACTCAGTTTTACTCTAAGCAGTGAGGAATCCAGAGCTAAGGAGTTTAAAATTATTGTTTGAATTTCAATTAACAGATCTCTTTTAAGAAAAACCTTTACTAGGAAAGGTACTGGAAATAGATTCCTTGCCCAAAAATGATATTGGATAGTGTTCTTGTGTGCCAGTTGTGTAGGAGCCCACTAAAAATGTAATGATAAAATTTAATGTCCATGAAGAATTTGGATCCAGCACTTGTCACATTAAGTTGTGATGCTTTTCTGACACAGGGTGTGTAGCTAGTGATGTAATAATTTGTGCACTGTCCTGTCTTTGTTGCTTAAATGGGAGCTGTGTGAGTTGTTAAATGCTCATAGGACTACAAATACATCATGCTACTTTACCTTTCTTATTTAAAGGAG
>JAUZTB010000066.1:8553487-8566436 GCA_034780895.1 Rhynchobatus australiae
ATAATAAATCTGGTTCTGCCTTTCATTCCTGGAATTATTCTTGTACAACACCAAAACCTTGTATAAAATGTGTGCATAGCTCTGTTATTCTATTTGAATGTACTGGTTACCTTTTTTATGTGATTGTTTACATAAATTGTATACCCTGTGTGGAAATTTTGAGCAAATCTTAGCAAATTTGGTTTCCTTTCCAATTTGTGAAACTAATATTTCAACTCAAACTTCCTTGGTTAGAACTAAGTATAATTTATGTGAACACATTTTATACCTGCTTTAATTTTGATTGAAGGTTCCACAATAGTTAACTGCCTGCTTAATTGTACAAATATATCTGGCTCATTCCAATGCCTGTTACAAGGCTGCTTTGCATATATTTTGGTCTTTTGATTAGCTATTTTGTGTTCAAACTGATTTGGCCAGTTTTCTTCCTTAAGTAGTTGTTGACTGTCACTTATGATTTTTGTCCCAATGCTCTATACTTGTTTCCAAACTTGTCCAAGTGGCAAATATTGATCATAAGACTTAATGAATGCAAACTAGATTTTAAGAATCTTTCTATCTTCAGTAGTTGTTGTTAATGGGCATGTGAGAGAGAGGGAGAGCTTGTTGCTGGGCTTCAGGGAAGTAAGGAAGGTAAAAATCTGATGAGTTTGTACAGAGGGGAGTGGCCACATCCCATGTCATAATAAATAATTTGTTTTATACATAGTCTCCTGAGTTTTCTCATATAGCAATTAGCCCTTTTTCTGTTTATTGCAGAGTTCTGTTATGCTGAGTATGCTGTAGTCGATGTTCTTTGCTTGATGCATTGAAGTTTATCTTTACTTTCAACTGCCATTCTTCGATGCTCTATGTTCAGTGATCAGATGGTGGGTGTAGCACACTTACACTGAAAAACCTGTTTCTGAAGCATTTGGCAAGTTATATCTTGAATAATCTAGAGACTGGTGTCATACATAAAGCAGTGTGTTCAGTTACCCAAATCTATGTGACCTAAGTTTTTAGCATTTATGGGTGTAGATATTTCTTGATTCTTTGAAAAAAGCTATTGTAAATTCACAAAATGATAAACACAGGAGCTAATCGAACGAGCTGTCCGATAATCATTTTTGCCAAAGGCCTGCAGATTATTTTCCTCTTCACTTTAAATTTGTTTTCTGAAAGTAGTTATTTAAACTCCTGTTGATCTTGAACAATTTTATTGAACCTTCTGTTAACCTTCACTGTCGCAAAGAGGATAATAGTAGGTTTACTAGTCTCCTCTATTACTGACATCCTGCATTCCTGATGTAACTTTAGTAAGTTCGAGCTGCACTTACTGCGAGGCCTTGAGGTCTTCCTGAATGGTATCTGGAATCTGACAAAGTAATCCAAAGTGAAAAGTCATACCTAGCTGCCTGATTCCTTTGTTAATAAGTGATCTCTTTGGATTCTTTGATTTCAGAGGATTTGAGATTATTATTCATTTAACTGTGTGAATTTATTTTGATGATTTCTTATATGGCTTGGCTATTTTTAGTTTGGTTATGGGTAAAAGGATGAGAAGCCTAAAGTTGGCAAGCAGCTCACATCCAAATTATTAAAGGTAAAATACTGTGCAGTAAAATGCTGACATTGTTTCACTTGTATAAATTGTGCCATTTAAGCCTGACCTCCTTCCATTTTTTATTTCCAACTTTATTTCTGCTAGGACTTTTTGCATTAAATGGCTACCTGGATTTAAGATTACATATTGAGACAAAAATGCAGGCCAAAAGCAAAAATATGCATACACCAGAAAATTTAGAGAAGAAAAAATCCAGGAAATTTCACTTTCCTTATGAAAATTTAGTTCTGTGTAGCAGAGGAAAGGAAATGTCCCAGTTAATTGGCATCTCCAGTAGTTTTCCATGTGTGACTTGGTATTGAAATACAATACAAGGCTCAGAATAGAAAATGTACTGCATCTAAATTGAGGGTGTTTCCAGATCTCTGTCCATCTTGTTCAAACCTGACCAGAGGGTTTCTCCGCCTTTTGTTATTACAGCTTGGCTCTGAGTCACTGTTGCTGAACTTTGAATAGCAAATCTTAGCAATCTTCTAAAATATTGTAATGAATAGAATTTGAACACTGTTTCAGCAAATATATTTGGTATAATTTATTGTTTCTTACTGAATCAAATGTGAACTCAAATACATAATTTAATACAAAATATTATACAAGGTGTTTTTAAAATTGGAGCTGGAATTTGAGATGGAAACAATTAACTGAATTTGCTTTTGGGTAAATGGATTGTCTGTATTATGAAAGGGAGAAATAACTTGAGATTGACTTGTTCCCAAAATCAGATGTTTGAGTGTGTTTGTATTTATATTTATTTAGTTTTGGAATAAAATTAGATGATTTTAATTGCTTAAAATGCCTTTTTTGGAAGAGGCATAAATAGTTTAAATTCCTAATGTCTTTCACTGTGAATGATGGTCTTAACCACACTTAGAGGTTTGAATTTTTCTCAGTAAGTTCTTTCATGTGGAAGACTTGCACATGGTGCCTGAGCAAATAAAGGCTGGGGAAATATTTGCATGCTCATCCAAATGCTAAATTCAATCCTACCACAGTGTCATGCAATTAGTTCTTATGATTCATTTAATTTAAATTGGCTTCCTAGAGTGGCCCAGCTGTAATTGCATTTCATTGAAGTTGTGTTTGAAGCATTGGGAGAGGAGATGATGTTATTCAAGTGTGTGATGTCAAATTATTTCTCAGCCAGATTGCTTTGGCTTTTTCAAGCTGCTTTTTTATTTGGATCCTTTGGATGCTTGTTCTATGGATTACTACCACATCAAGTATTTGAAGTAGACAAAAAAAAATAGTCTTTGACTTTATTGAAGATGACAGTAAGTGCATGCATAGATATATGCTTGATTTATGTTAAAGTTGCTTATAAGTGGGCAACTTTGTCTTATTTAAAAAAAAATGTAGCAGTAACAAGAAAATCAGTATTCAGGCAACCCCTGTATTACGGCAGTTCAGGTAACAGAAATTCATCCTTGCACAATTCACAAATCACTTAACAAAAATTTGATGTGGAATGAAATGTGCTCTTTCAGAATATGCATGGGGAAAAAGTAAACACAATGTGAAAGAAACAAATTTTGTTGTTTGTATTTTTAGTCGCTTAATACTGTGGGGCAATAAGATTTAGATATGGCATCTTCACGTCAGTTGGGTTAGCAGTCCCTCCTTTGCCACATCTCTAGTCTGTGGACATGTGAACAGACGTGTCAGAGTGCAGCATTGCTGTGCTCTACATCTGCAAGGCATTTTCTCTGACAGGCTACATTGTGGGGAGCTGTTGGAACCTTAGCCAGCTCTTACATTGACTCTTTCAAATAATCCCTCATGCTTTACTCCACTTCAACAACCTTTAACCCATTACCTCTCTCCACCCCCCCCCCGAACTCCTCCTATACCACCTTTCTGTCAAGAACCCTGATCTTCAAATTTCATCCTTTTCCCTGACATCCCCAATTCCTAACCCTTTCCTAATCCATCAGCCTTGATCATCCAGAGTCCACTGTTGGTCTCTTTGTCATCGCTGATTAAAATGATTTAATATGAAAGAAGAATATTCAGCAGGAACGCATCTCCATTTATAATATGGGATTGAATGGGCAAAGGGGATTTGAACAATTGAAAATGGAGATATGGATGTTTTTCTGGGAATGCAACCTCTCCATAACATGGGGGTCGCTGTAATGATCAATTCTCATGTTTTGCTTGTCAGTAGTCATGAAGGGAGTTTTCAGCCATAAGGAGCCTAATCATTTTTAGACTGTGTCTTGTGCTGACAGGTGGTTTCAGGAAGCATTCACTACCAATGGAAAATGGTACCTTTTTAGAGGGAGAGAGAAATTCCCCTGTGGCAGTTTGCCTGAATCTGCAAATTGAATCAATGTTCACTTTAAGACACTGGGGTAAACACCTCATCTTATTTTGTTCTGGCATTTGAAAATTTTATCCAATTTGCTTCATTCTGTGTGGGAGTTATAAAATTAGAAGTAAAACTGGAGCCAGTAGTGTAATGCAAGTATCATTTTGGCATGAGAGGCTTTTGAAAGACTACACAATTATAAAGCTTTTTACTTTAGTGCATATGAGCAATGCATTGTCATCTGTATCATGCTCTATTCATTATTGCAAAAAAAGCTATTTTAGCTCTTGCACTTTGATTTTTCAATGAGTGCTTGCTTTAGTTCTGCATTTGTTGACGTGCTTTGAAATTTCATGATAGCTTTTGTTCATTTGGCATCTGCAGGAAAAATTAGCTTTGTGAATTGATTGCCTTCATTGGAATGAATAAGCCATTTTTATTGTGTAAAAACAATAGCAAGAAAATCAGTTTTTAACTCGCAGTGGTCTGGCTATTTTTCATATGAAAACCATGTGTGAAAACACCATGAACAAGAGTTCACACTTCAGGCACAGTTGGAATCTGAGCACAAATTATGCTCTTGTTTCTTTTGGAACTTGGCTGCGTTTTATTATACAGGTGGTTCTGCTTTAATGATTGTTTCTGCAACATGAATTGGTTATAATGAAATTGATGGATTAAGGAATACCATTTGCATTATGTGGGCTGCATTGGTTATTGTGCAAATGTGATCGGGAAAACATGTTAAAATATGTGCTTTGAAAGGCACTACAGCCTGTTCTGCTATAATGCGACTTTCTATAACACAAGGTTTCTTAAAGAACCAAACTGTTGAGTTATAGAGTAACTTCCTTTTCTATTATCTTCGATGAGGCAGTGCAGTTGGACATTGCTTTAAATGTAGGTAAAAGAAATTGCATTAAGACATTACTTTGAAATTGGTAACCTCCTGCTATTTGTTAATGCTGATAAAAATGTTTACCATATATAAAAAATAAAGACTTTATGAATGTTCACCTCCTTTTGGGTAATCTGATTTTTCAATAATTGAAAATGACCAAAAAGATGCGTAGAATCATTTAGCCCCATTGATGTACAAGTCAGTTTGAGTGTATTTGAAAATTGATGTCTCACCTCATGGGAAGTTGCCAATTAATGCCTTGCAGCTTGTTTTACTTTTAAGAGCCTCATAAAAGCTACAAACAGTGCAAATCATTGAAACCTGCTAGGCTGATGAATTGGAACTAGAGGAAGGGAAAGTTGGTTTCTGGAGTTTGGAAAGTTTCAAGTATATTTTTGTTTAGTTAGTGCAAAAGGTTGGGGAAACCAGATTTGTACTGATAATGTGTGATTTTTGGACTGATTTCAAGCAATGTACTTTGATTAAAAAGCATGGTAATGCACCCTAAAGTCCATGCACAAGTATCATGGTTTCCTTTTTATTTTTGGGAAGCAGACAATTGTATTGCTTAGAGCATGCTATTAAAATGCCAAGAAGAATGTACAAACATGTAAATTAGTAGCAGGAGTAAGCCACTTGGTCCCTCAAGCCTCTTTCACCATTCAATTTGATTGTTACCTCAATTCTGCAATCCCAGCTGCCCACAGTAACCTTTATTGAGAATTTATCAACCTTAAATGTTCAAAGACACTAGTCACCCTAATAGGAAGAGGATTCCAAAGATTCTTGGCTCTGAGAGAGAAAAAAAAATCACCACATCTCTAAATGGATGAACAGTGACCCTCAGTTCTAGGGTTTCCCATCAGAGGAAATATCCTCTCCATATCCACTCTGCC
Organism: Rhynchobatus australiae; assembly: GCA_034780895.1. NCBI lineage: Eukaryota > Metazoa > Chordata > Chondrichthyes > Rhinopristiformes > Rhynchobatidae > Rhynchobatus > Rhynchobatus australiae. The sequence continues at coordinate 8,559,199 of JAUZTB010000066.1, forward strand.
ATGACCCCTCAGGCCCATGTATATTTCAGTAAAGTCCCCTGTCACTGTTCAAAATTAGAGCAGATATGAGCCTGTTCTATCTACCTTTCTGCATAAGACAACTCTCCTATTACAGGTATCAGTCTAGATATTAAAAGCAAAAACTGCTAGAAAAACTCAGCAGTTCAGGCAACGTTTGTGGAAAGAGAAATGGTTATTGTTTTGGGCCTGTGACCGTTCATTGGAAAAAATCAAGTCTGAATTGCTCTCAATAGATTAATATTCTTCAATAAACATGGACACCAATACTGTACACAGTGCTACAGATGTGGTTTCACTAATTCCCTATATAACTGAAGCATAACTTCCCTACTTTAGAGCTCATGTCTTCTACAAATGAACAAATGCATATTATTAACTTTTGTGCTTACTTACAGTACCTGTACAGCAGTCTTTTGTGAATAGTGTATTAGGACACCTGGATTGCTCTCCATCTCGAGAACTCCAATCTCTCATCATTTTGAAAATATACTTTTTTCTGCTGAAACAATTTCACACTTTCCACATGATAAACTCCATTTGTCAGATGTGTACCCACTCACTTAACTCATCTATATCCCTCTGTAACCTCCTAATGTTTTCTTTACAGCTTGCTGTCCCACCTTTCTATATGTAATTAGCAAATTTTACAATATCTTCAGGGCTTTCTACTAATTCACTTAGATCAATCGTAAAAAGTTGAGGCCCTAGCACTGATCCCTGTGGCATGCAATTATTACTTCATGCTAACATGCCAAAAAAAACTTTTAATGTCTGCTGTTTCTTGTTAGCTGGTCAATCTTTTCTCTATGCCAGTATATTACCTTCTACACCATGAGATTTTAGTTTGCACAAAATGGTGCTGTACCTTATCAAATGCTTTCTGAAAAGATGGAGTAGTTCTTCTGTAGGTCATTTTAAGTTCGATATGAATGAAATTGCTTTTGTCAGTATAGTGCAGCCCCTTAAGTGGTTAGACTCAGAGGCTTGCGTCAGCAAGCATTTACTTTTTAATCGCTCTTGATTTTGAAATTTTATTGTCCAAGTTGTTAATTTGATGGTATAGACCACCAACCTACTTTTAAGGGAAGATTATTTTGCCAGTCAATAAAGTTGCATTTAAATGAATTGTCAGTTTTTTATTAAGTTGGTTCTGATGGTCCAAAATTTCACCTATGCTTGATTTAGGAACATTGAGAATGACTCGTTTAGAATAGGTTAATTTGAAATGCTTCTGTTAAGGATGTACTCAAAGTATATTTATGTCAGATGCTGATTATTGTATTAATTATTGTCTGCAGGCAATGTATATCCTTTATATAAACTTTCCAGTGAATAACCCCTCTGAATAAGGAAGAATTCCATTTAGTAGTTGGGGGAAAATCATCTTTAAGTTTGGAACATTTAGGTTTATCTGTGAATTGAGGAAATAATAGAAATGGAATGAGTTTTTCCAAAATAGTGAGAAAATAGTTCAAAGAGCTCCAGGACTTGCTCTTTTATATATGAAGTTGTCAAGAATGTGAATGTTGAATTTATCTTGGGGGAGGGTTGAAAGTTCTGAGATGAGTTTATTTTCAAACAGGAAGTTTGTATTTAGTCATGTGTATTCAGACTCTATTCTGAAGTACTGTAGTACTCTATGTTAGATGACATTTAAACTCTTTCATAGGTTTCAGCATTTGACTGTTTTAACAGTGAATCAGTAACTACAAATTAAAATTTTCTTTATTAGTCGCATGTACATCGAAACACACAGTGAAATGTATCTTTTGTGTAGAGTGTTCTGGGGCAGCCCGCAAGTGTTGCCATGCTTCCGGTGCCAACGTAGCATGCCAACAACTTCCTAACCTGTACGCCTTTGGAATGTGGGAGGAAACCAGAGCACCCGGAGGAAACCCACGCAGACGACGTACAAACTCCTTACAGACAGTGGCTGGAATTGAACGCTGGTTGCTGGTGTGCTAATAGTGTTACGCTATAATGTCACAGGGTTGCCTATTTTCATGCGCATTTAAGTTGCTTCAATGTGAAGTAAATTAAATACTCATGTGAATATGATATGAATGCTCAGTTTTTCCAGCTTTTCAGTGCAGGAGCAGAATATAAACCATTGAACATATCAAAATATCAGTGCCAAATTCAAAGTTGATTCCCACTTACAGTTAAGAGAACACATTTACAATCTTTTCATTTCTTTTAAAGATTTTGACTTTGGGCTGAGATTCCCCTGACCCCTAAAGATTGGAAAGGCATGTGGAGGACAAAGAATGCAGAGGATCTTCTGCAGATGAACTGGGTTCTCAGACTGTAGCCTTCTGGATTTCTGATGCAGGGTTTTGACCCGAAACATCGAATATCTCTTTGCTGCCATAGATGCTGCTTGGCCTGCTGAGTTCCTCTAGCAGTTTGTTTTTCATTTTGCTTCAAATTACAGAACCTGCAGTCTCTTGTCACTCCAGTTGTCCTTGCTTATCAGTGGTATTGTTGAGCCTTGTCCAGCCTACTTCAGAAACGCTTATTAGAACAGTACAGCAAAATACAGGCCCTGCCGACCTTTAAACCTCGTCTAAAACTATCTAACTTCTTCCTATTGCAAGGCCTTTAAGTGAAACTTACTCTGGAACAAAAGCTGGATTCTTTAAAGCTGAGCTATTTCCTTGTGTTTTGTTAAAGCTTGGTTTCGTAAATAAACTTGCAGCACGAGATTCACTTTAGAACCAACCACTGTGTTTACAAATTTTATGACATTACTCTGAATACTTGCAATCTTTGGTAACTAACTCAAAGCAGTACTGTTAGAGATCCTGAAGCTTTTTATCTAACTATCCCCTGACTTCCTGTCTCTGATTTGAGGAAAAAAATTCATCCTGCTATTGAAGAAGAAATTTTGAAAGTGACATACAACCTCTTGGAATCTACATTAGTTTGCTTTTCTATGGTCTGTGTACTTTGTGGTCAATGATTTGCTTTTGTGGGCTGAGCACCAAGTATGATGGAATTTACATTGTCTTGCATTGAAAAATGTGGTCATCTATATTGGTCAGCAGAATTAGAATGTATTCTTTGTGCTTTATATTTATCTGTAATCTTTTTGTACAGCAGGTGCTTTTCTATAGTAAGAAAGAACTTGAAGATTTTGTACTTTTTTGTTAAAACTATGTGAAGCATTATTACTGTATTATCATTGTCTATTATTTGCTTTTGGCTATTAGTCAACTGATATTTATTGTGAAGTTATGATTTTGTTGCTGGGTTAGTCGTGGCACTCTTGTTCCTGAATTGGAGATTGATGTATTCAAATTGCATTTAAAGAAGAGAGCATGGCTGAAACTTCAGTGCAGTATCAAGAAAGTGCTAAGGAGTTGGAAGTAAAAGATAACATGGCATGAAAAGAGCAGGAGAATGAGTACCAGTGTTTTGACCAACTAATTAACTAGTCTTTTTCCCATTGCTGTTCTTGAAGCCTTCAAATGGGCAAGTTCTGTGTAACAGTAACTGCACTTCAGAAAGATGCTTGTAAAACACTGAAGTTTACTCCAATGCTATACAAGTTGGAAATTTCTGTTTCCTCCCTTGGTTTTTCCTTCTCCCCTTCTTTACCACCCCCTCCACCACCTCCCTATTTATACTTGCTTCCAATCTCCTTTGGTGAAATAATCCATCAATAGCTGTTTCTTCACTACCTACATGTTTACTTCTAACTTCTGCCTCTTGCTGTTTAAATGAGCAAATTTTTGATCAGCCGCCTTGATCTTTTGACCGAGTTTAATTTTTAATATACTTAGTGGCAGTGCTTTGAGCCTTTTTTGTTAGGTTATAGGTATATATAGAAGTGCAAATTGTTGATTTTCCTTTTTTCTGCTAGCATTTGCATCAAGCTTCTATTGATGAAGAACTGCAACTCTGATACAGTTCAGAAGAATAAAACTGGGCTGTAATTTGAATAGGGACATGCATTCTTTTTCTGACATTTACAATTTTCCATGCATCATTTGCTGTGAAAGTAAAAAAGAACTGAATTTTTTTCATGCTTCTCTGTAGCATACTAAGAAGTTCCATGTCTAAGATTTCTGGTTCAAATACAATAGGTTTCTGAAATGACTGATTTTTCAATTATTGAATGTTCAGATCCTCGTTCTTTTACTGCTGTAATAGTGCTCTATGAAATGTTTATGCAAAGGACAGGATATTTGTTCTTGTCCATAGGAATGATCTGCTTTTCATAGCTTTCACATGTCCCTTTTGACTGTGTTCACTTCCTAGCTTTCCTCTAACCTATCAGCCAGATAGCCTCCTTTTACAGTTTATCACCATAGCAACTTTGGTCTTGCCCTATTATCGATATTCTGTTTGTCCTATTCATTCCTTCTCCACAACATAAAACTAACCTGATTTCTCCCTTTCCTAGTCCTGGTTAAGTCTTTGACCTGAAATATAAACACTTCTTCTTTCCACAGATGCTGCCTGACCAGCTGAGTGTTTCCAGCATTTTCCATTTTTGTTTCAGCTTTCCTGCATATGTAATTTTTTTGCTTTTTTTTGTGCTTCAGTATGTTTTTTTTCTAAAGAGGATTTAAGGCAAAGTATAGTTTTGACATATTATCTACTTCAAAAGATTTCTGACTAGCCCTATTCTCAATATAGCTTTAAATACAAAAACTAATTTGTGTATATGGTATCTGGCTGAAGTTTATTATCACATTTTTAGATGCCTACATCACAAAATTTTTTTCAAATACCACGGCAGCATCTTGCCATGCTTAATCATGCAAGAATTTTTCAAATACTCAATCAAGTTTCTATTCTGGGATAAATTCTTGGTTCTGGACACTGCATTGTGTATCAGCATTCTACATAAGAAAGAAAAGCAATTCTCATTGGTCAGGAAGGTTAGGGGTTACAGTATAGGAAATAGACTCTTGTAAACAAAAGAAAGATGTTTTTTTAGAATTTGCCTGTAGCTTCCTTTTCAGAAAAAAAATTATCATTTTTAAAGCAAATTTCTTCCCATTTATCTGATTTGGTGACGTATGACATATCTTAAGTAGAAGCTAGTCTAGCAAATAAAATGTTAGGCTTCTCTTTTGCATAGTAAGATATGGCAGTAACTTTGTAGATTAAATGATGCCGTGTGTTTCGCTGAAATAATCTTCGGAAGTGAGGAGTATAAATGATTACTGGGATGGGGGTTGTGTGAGGAGAATGAATGCCTTGTAAATCACAAAGTTATGGTTATTTTATCAATGGTAGATGTATTGAATGGACAAAGCAGATTTTGCTGTTTGCATACTATATGCAAATCAATTTCACGTGACTTTTCTTTGCAGTAAAATCTGCCTTGATCGTTAATCATGCTCGTTAAATGTTTTTATTACAGCCTTTGAAAGTGGGCAGAACCACTAGTTATAACTGACATTTTATTTAATATGACACCTGTTGTGTTCTGTGTGAGCAAATATATTTGATGTGCAGTAGGTGGGCCTTTCTTGAGAATGCAGTATGTAACATTCCTTTTCGTTGTCAATATTTTTATTAAGATAAAGAATGTTGGAGTCTTTGGCATGGGAAACATTTATTGCCCTTCCCTAATTATTCTTGAGAAGATTGTGGTGAGCTGATGCTTTAATTTGTTACAGTCCTTCTGCTGATACTACTCCCACTGTTGCATAAAAGTGTTTTAAGATTTAGATCCAGTCATGATAAGGAATGGCAGTATATTTCTCACTCATCATGGTGTGTGACATGGGCCTGTAGACAATAGGATTTCCATGTGTTTGCTGATCATTATCCTCAGAGGGCATGTGTTTTTGAGAGTTGCTATTGGAATAGGCATGGCAAATAACTGCAGTTCATTTTTCAATGTATCCTGCTGCCATGGTGCCCATTAAGAAGGTTCAATTACTCTCCTACGAGACACAGTGAATTCTGGAGAGAATGAAAAATAGAATAGAAACAGTATTCTATTTTTCATACTGTTAAGCCTGGGTGGGGGTGTGGTTGAAATGGTTTCTGGTGATAGATGGGTACCAATCAGGCAAGCCATTTTGTCCAGGGTAATGTTAAGCTGCACACACCTTGGGTAGTGGAGAATGTTCTCTCTCATCTGATTTACACCATGTAGCTTATGGAAAGGCTTTAGGGTGTCAGGAAGTAAGTCATCTACCCCAGGTTAGCAAGGCTCTGTCATGTTCTTGTTACCTCAGTTTTTATGTGGCTACACTGATTAAGGTTCTGGTCAGTGGTTATTGGGTAGATAGTTAAGCTCTCTTTTGTTAATGATCATTGGTGCTTGTGTGGCAAAATTGTTACTTGCCACATTTTAGCTTGTATCTGACTGTTGTCCGGGTCTTGCAGTACAGTGGCATGGACTGCTTTTCTGGGGAAATGCAAATGAAGTTGAACTATGCAATCGTGGGTGAATAGATTTTAAGATGTAATGAAGATTTGTGAAGTAGCAAAAGATGATTGGCAGTAGGAGACTGTGTCTTGAGGAACTCTTGCTGTAATTTCCTGGGGCTGAGATGATTGGCCTTCACCCACAAGCATCTTCCAAGCATTGGTTATCGTATAGAAAATAAAGAGCTGCAATAAATTAAGTTAACCTAACAAATGTAAGTTAATCGAGTTTGTCAAAGTGAAAATTGGTGAAAAGGCAAGTTGTGATAAGGATATCGTGAATCTGCTATGGGATAGAGAGAGATTGTGTGGGCGTAAACTTGGCATATGGAGTTTAATGTGGAAAAGTGAGAGGTCAGACACTTCAGCAAGAGGAATCAAAATGCAGATTATTATCTAAATGGAAAGAGACCGCAAATGAGTGAAGTTCAGAGGGATGTAGATATTTTTGTGCATGAGTCTCAAAATCAATGGGCAGATGCAGCAAATAATTAGCAGTAAGATGGCATGTTGGCCTTAATTGCAAGCAGGTTGGAGTCTAGAAATGGGGAAGGATTGTCACAATTTTAGTGTGTAGGTGAGGCCGCACCTGAAGTACTGTGAACAGTTTTGTTCCTATTAAAAAAGGATATAGTAGCATTGGAGGCAGTTCAAAGGAGATTCATTAGGTAGGAGAAGAAAAGGACTGCAGATGCTGGAATCTAGATGAAAAACATGATGCTGGAGGAACTCAGCAGGCCAGGCAGCTTCCGTGGAGAAAAGCAGGTGGTCAACGTTTTGGGTCAGGACCCTTCTTCAGGACTGAAGATAGGAAACGGGGA
>JAUZTB010000066.1:9217577-9229435 GCA_034780895.1 Rhynchobatus australiae
TGGCAAGTTCCCCTCAACACTCAGTTGTGATGAGTCCCGACCCAAAACGTCGACCGACCCAAAATGTCGACCATCCCTCTGCCTCCACAGATGCTGCCTGGCCCATTGAGTTCTTCCAACAGTTTGTTTTTTGCTCCAGATTTCAACATCTTCAGTACTTTGTGTCTCTGATTGCACACTTTAGATTGTTAGGTTATACAAATACAGCGTTATTTAGGAATGTTGGGAAAAATGACAAAATAATTAGGATATTTCCAGCAGGTTATGCAAACCAGAATACTTAATTACAATCTCCTCCCATTTATGGGAAGGAGATTTTATGGGACGTGAGTGACACAGGCAACGGTTGCCTTGTTATTTCTATCATTAATTGCTGTGAAATGGGTCTCTTTGTGAAATTATCCGATCATTATGATGCTGCTAGTGTTACATTTGGGAATTACATGGTTTTATTTTGACCTAGCAATAATGAAGTAGTGGTGGCTGATCTGTAGCTTGGAGAGGAAATGGGTGGTGGTGTTCCCCTCTGGTCAGGAATTATGGAATAGAATATGACTATGTGCAGTAGCTACACATTGTCATATTTGGAAGGGAATTGTTGCAATTCCCAATTCAGAGAGATCGGACTGAAGCAAAGTTTATTACACACCTGGGACTTAAGAAATGTTCCTGCTTCTGTTTCTTACATTGATATAGGAGTTCTTGTTGGCATAACAATGTGGAGTGGGGAGGGGGTGGAATAGATGGAGGGAGGGAAAGCAAGCAAGCTGTGAAATGCGGGTCAATACCATAGAACCCCAAAGGCTTCAACTTATCCAGATGGAAGGTGAGGCACTGTTCCTCAGGCATACATTGGGCCTTGTTGGAACAATCCAGGAAACCACAAACAGATAGGTCAGAGAGGGAGTTAAGGTGACAGGAACCCACAGGCTCAGGATTATCCCTGCTGATTAATGGAGTTGTTCTGCAAACAGGGCCACCCCGTGTGCTTGGTTTCTCCAATGTACAGTAACCACATTGTGAACGCCAAATGCAGTAACTAGATTGGAAGTGCAAGTGGATTGCTGCTGCTTCTGGAAGTAGTGTTTGGGCTCTGGACAGTGGGGTGTTGGTGGGTGCTGAGTCAGCCAAAGGCCAAATTGGGCAAGGACAACAGATTTCCTTCCCTGAAGGCCATTAGTGAACTGGATGTTTTTTTGTTTAAATGATGAAGTAGTAATGCCATGGTTACTGATACTGAGAGTTTAAAAAGAAAACCAGATTCAAGGTCACATCACCCATTTGAATAGAAAGTTGATGGTTCAAGTCAATGCCAAATGTTGGTGTGCATTGTTTTCTGTTCCCCTTTTTCCTGTAGCAGAGTAAGCTATTATTGTGACTGGTATCCACTGCAAACATGCTCTTTGGTAATGTTCACTGCATCAAAGGCAGAAACAGCTTTGATGGGTAAGCCACAGAGTGAAACATTAGTTTTATTAATACTCAAAGGACAGCCAGTAAATAAATGTAGCTCATGATCATAAATGCTGCAAGATTGATTTATTAGCTATAACATAAAATATACAAAACAAGGGCTAAAAGTATTTACACAATACTAGTGTTTGATGCTTGCAGAAATTGTATCCTAAAAAGTGTATTTTAAAATTGTGCAGTAAAAATTGCTGATATGGTCCAAACAACCACATATAAATCTGCATTATAGAAATATATGCTTTATATTCACTGAAATAGCAATTCAAAAATGCACTGTGCGTAAAACCATTGTGTTGATGGAATGGCATAATGGAATAATCACTGAAATCTTCTCTGCATTGTTGTGTTAAATACACTTTTCTCTTTAGTGTCTCTCCTTCCCACTTCATTTCTGAAGAATGAATTGATCAATGAACTCATTCTGTTCAGCTTCTACCTTTGACAGGGCATCATATTCTATCCGATATCTGCAAAAACAAGTTCTCTGTTACACATACCACTCAGACAGAAATACAAAGTGATAAGTTTGTGATAACACACTTTTTAACAGATCGTTCAGGGAGAAAAAAAATGTAAGTGTACATTTTTAAGTTGGTTCCTGAAATAAAAAATAGTCTTGCACAGAACATTGCCCATGACAGCTGAAGGAAATCAAGTCAAAAACCTGACAATATGGTAACTAAGTTTGAGATTTTCCCCATTGTGCCTTGCCCAGCACAGTGCACATCTGTAAATGATTTGGGGTCGTCAAATATTACACTAGCCTTATGCCATCTCTTGCTTAATCACTCGCTGACATCTAGAATAACCCCAAAGACTGGCCAGTCAACTTTGTTTCAGTCAATCACAAATAAATGGTAATGAAACCACAGAATAAGTTGCTTCTCAAAAACAGAAACAGGAACCAAGAAAACTGTTTAGTAGCTTATCCTAAGATGATTGCCAGTCAACCAAACTTCATAATCACATTTGTTATCTATTGTACATTATTACCTACTTCTGTACAAGGAAATTCATTGTTCCTATGCTCAAATCCCTCTGTGATGAACCTCATCCTGTTTCTGCATTTGTGTTGAACCCTGCAGCCCTCCAAGAACTCTCTCTTCCTCCTGTCTATAATTTACCAGACAACTAACAGTTGTTCCTTCTGCTGTCTAAGCTTCTGGTTCACAAACTTTTAGAAATACTAATTCAAAAATGCACTGTGTAAACCACAGTGTTGATGGAATGGCAGAGGTATTTAAGAAAAGATGACTTTCCTTCTTTGAACAAGTAGTCAGTCACCCGTCCTGTTGTCTGTCTGGGATCAGTATCATTTTTTAAAGTAACATTTTCTGTGAACCACTTTTAAAGGCACCATGTAGCGTGAAGCACTGGTTGAAGAAACTAGTTAGTTATTTTCACTGAGAAGCTGGGATCTATTTTGTTTCTTGCTTTTGGCACTTTTCAGCAAATCAGCTTGAAAGGCAGTCCGAGCAACCTTAAAAGGGCCTTCTCTTTGCTCTGGAAATCATGCAGTTATCTTGAAAATGGAGATTTTTTTAAATTTAAAATATGACTGGTGATATATTCTTTGACCTAGTTGGAACGCTGTATGCTGCTGTGGCTTGTAGGCCACCTTTCATGTTGTTTCTGCTTGAATTACGTTACAATGAAGACTTTTAACTTCTTTGTCCCTGGCATCAAAATGTAAAATGAATAGGAATTATTGCTGGCATGTAATCAAAGTAAAAGAGCAGAAAGACGTTTACATTCAACATATCTGAGCAATGGCTTTATACAAGGCACTGCAGTATCAGTTAATTCTCTTTCAGTGTCAGTAACAACAGATAACAAATTTTAACAAACCTTTCAAGTTGCATTTTCTTTTCAGCTATTAGAGCTTGGAGCTGCTGCTGTTGTGCTTCCCTTTGCTTAGCGACTGATTTCAAAAGATTTCTGGCCCCTATGGCCTGTTGACAGCAACAAAATTAACCATCAATCTTTACAAACATACAAATTAAGAACATGAGCTGATGCAGGACACTGCACTCCTTAAGTCTTCTCTGCCACTTAATGAGATCATGGCTGATCAGATTGTAACTACAATCCCATGTCCTGATCTACCCGAGATAACTTTTGCATATCTGTCTACCTTGGTCTTAAAAATATTAAAAAGTCTGCTCCTACAGCCCTTTGAAGAAGAGATCCAAAGACACTCAGCCCTCAGAAAAATGTTTGCCTCACCTATCGCTTAAAAGGGAAACCTATTTTTAAACAATGATCCCTCGTTCTAGATTCTACCATATGAAGAAACATTATCTCCACATTCACACTGTCAAGACTCTTCAGGATCATAAAAGTTTCAATTAAATCCCCTCTAACTCTAATCTACAGTGGATTCTTAGCTAATCCAAAATTTCCTCATGAGGCAACCCACCCATTCCAGGTTTCAGTCTGGGAAGCCTTCTTTGAACTGCTTCTAATGCATTCACATCCTTTGTTAAATGAGACGAGTGGTATACACAGTACTCCATGTGGCCTGCCTATGCCTTGTATAAATGAAGTATAGTGTCCCTACCTTTGTATTCACTTTCCTTAGCATTAATCAATAACATTGTTAGATTTCCTAATTACTTGCTATATCTGCAGACTAGCCTTTTGTGAATCAAACACTGGGACGGCCAGACCCCTCCGAGCCTTGTCTCTGCAAACTCATATTATTTACAGAAAATCCCTTTTTACTCTTCCTGCCAATAAAGGACAACTTTACCTTTTTCCACATCTGACTCGATTTGCCAAATTTCTTGTCCAAGCAGCCTCGTTATGTCCTCTTCACACTTTCCCATCTTTGAATCACTGGCAAATCCCCTTCCCCACCACTCCACAGTAAGCAAAGTTCTTATTCTCCAACCAAATACAGGCTGGTTCAATGTGCAAGCGTACGAGTCAATACTCATCATTTAGAATTTTACACCATAACAGTTACAACTATTACTAAAGAGAAAACTATTTTGTTATCAACATTTGTGGGTAATTCCCAAAATACATGTCATCTCAGAAGCACTGCTTGCTGCAAATTCCATCAGGTTTTGAATGGTGAATGCATCATACACAGGCTTGCACATTGCAGCACTGGATTCAATTACCATATGACGACTTCCCTGCTGGGAGACAATTCCAAGTTTCACAAGGAGGAAACTTTAACAGGCTGACTTAGCAATGGGGAATTGATCATTGTCATCATTTCCCTAATCAAAAAAACACACAAATGAAAGTATTTAGAAACATTACCTTCATCTTCTCATTCTCAGCTTCTTTTGCAAGTTGATCAACAATCTCAATTAACCCACCAACAATCTTCTGGAACTGACCTATTTCTGAAAAGAAAATTAAAAGATTTATACAAAATTACATATTATAATAATAACAACAGATAATATTGATACCTCCACTCATGAATTTGTCACCAACTGGCAGGATCTGATGAAGGGAGAATACAACTCTTGCTTATGCACAGCAATCCTTAGTCTAATAAAAAAAATGTAGCTAACCACCCGTGTACCATGATTTACCCATTAATCAATTCTATATCTCTATCCCCAACCTTTCTCTTCAGTTGTATAGCACACTACCAAACACATGCCCATCCCAGAACTGCTTGTGCAAGTCCTCTAATCAGTTCTATGCTCAGAAAAATAGCTCTTATCTAAATCAGTAACAAAATTTCATGACATTGTGATAAAGGTAATCCATCACCTCATCCTTCTCAACTTGGCTGCAGCCTTTTATATCAATGACCACAAATTCTTCTCCAATATCCAACTGTAGCCAGAGAATCACCTGCAATAAGTTCTCCATCTGTGCCCACACATTATCTTTGGTGCTTCTGTAGAATGAGCACTGCCCTAATCCCCATTTACACTCTTCCCTGACAACATTCCAAAACATAGTGCCCACTTCCACCCTGATATCCAGCTGTACCTCATCCTTGCCTTTCTTGACCCTCCCACCATTTCTAAGTCATCAGACAGCTTGTCTTATTTCCACAGTGGACAAGTCATTGTTTCCTTCAACACTAAGAACACCAAAGTATTGCTTTAGTCACTGACCACAAGCTTCATTCCTTGGCATCCCACTCCCTCCCTTTTCTGGTAACGATGTGAAATTGAACAAACTGTTTGCAACCTTGGTATCACATTTGGCGAGCTGCAGAGCCCCAACCGTCCAAGGTATCTGTACTCCAATTGCGGCTTTTGTCTTGAAAGCAGTTGATTCACTTCATCCTAACTTCTGGAATTACATTCCTACGCTAGACCAGTTTTTTCTGTCTTTAAGACACCGTTGGCCAACCTTTTGCTCATCTGCTCCAATTTCTCCCTGTGGTTTGGCATAATTTTTGTTTGATAGCACTTCAATGACGTGGCTTGGAACACCACATTAAAAATGCTATGGAAATAGAAAAGCAAAGAACTGCAGATGCTGGAATCTGAACTCAGAACAGAAAGACTGAGATACCAGTAGGTCACACAGTATCTGTGGAGAGAAGCAGTTAATATCTGGTGAAAGGTCATCAACATGAAATATTTACTATCTCCCTCTCTCCCCCTCCAAAGATATTACCCAATCTGCCGAGCATCACTGGTATTTTCTGTCATTGCAGAAATGAAAGCTGTTGGCATAATGTTAGGGATAGGACTTATACTTGTTATCTTATTGATGCTTCATATTTTAGTCTATCTATATCATCAAAACAATTGGATGCTAATACTGTATTCAAATTATGGTTCACCAATAATTCATGGTAACTTGGCTTTACATATAGTTATTCTATCAATTCTTAAGCTGAAATCAATAATCCAGTCTGAGACTACCATCTAATGTTGCCAGTCTATAATCCAAATTCTTGTGAAGTACTTACTTTTAAATCTACCAGAATATTACACAATTTGTCAAGTACAATAGTATGCAATTCATCATACACCCTTTTCATTAGTACTCCAAAATTAAGAGGCTCTTAAATGATTTGGAAATTTGAAAAGTACACTGTTAATGACACCTAGAGGTGTATTATTAATGATACCTAAAGGTGTATTGTTAATGATACCTTAGTACTGAATCCTTGATGAGTTACAGCAAGACAAAAAGAATTCCAATTCGTCAAGTATGACATCCTGAAAAAATTGAATTCAGTTTCTGAAAGATTTGAGCCTCTGCTAAGACTTAATTTAAATTTTTATATTTTTTGTTAAACCACATACAAAAAGAAAATTCTTCACCCTTTTGCAAAATGTAGTGAAAACAAAGTGAACATTTTTTTCTCCATTCTCTTCCAAAATTAATAACTGTTCAGGAATTCTGGATTCCTCTGACATTGGCTCATTTCAACTCTTTCACTACAACCAACAGCTGTGTAATCAGCCATCTGGACTTCAAATCTTTATCACACCTCTTTCAGACCTTCCATAAAACCTACCAATTTGACCAGGATTTTATTAACCCATATATCTCCTCCTTAGCTCAGTGCCATTTTTTAAATTGCATATGGTTCAGAGAAGTGTGACAAGATTACTGCAGTAAAAATTCCACCATACCTACTAATTGCAATAACAAAAGATAAGAGGAGCAACACCCAAGCTGGAGGAACTCAGCGAGTCAGGCAGTATTTATAGAGGGAAATGGACAGTCAATTTTACAGGTTGGGACCCTTCATCAGGACTGCTTGTCAGATGCTGCCTAACTCACTGAGTTCCTCCAGCATCTTTGTGTGTTGCTCCAGATTTCCGGCATCTGCAATCTCTTGTCTATCCAAAAGACTGTACTGCTTCTGTGCTGTACCTATGTCTATGCTACGATCCTTGTAGTGCACTGAAGTTAGCCAACTAGGTGAGGAGTCTATACTTCTGATCCAAAGGACTCCCCACAATTCTGTACATGGATGCCAGCACAGAGAGCTTCAGTGACTGAGGGAATCAGCTACAATTTCTCACAAGTGTGACCCCCAGGACACAATTTCCTCCCATTTACGAACATTCTTCCAACCCAAGGGAAAAAATCAAAATCAGGCTTCACTTACTGGAGTTCTGATCTTTGGAATTTTCCATCCTAGGCCATGCAAGCTGTTGATGTTTAGTCAATAACTATATTCAAGACTGGGAATAATAGATTTTGGGTAATAAAGAAATCATCGGATATTGGAATAGGACAGGAAAGTGCAAATATTCAGCATAAAAGATGGAAACTAAGCATAGATATCTAGTCTGGTTCCAACTTTGAAGCATTTTGTGATTCTACCACCTTTAAAAATTAATGCAAGTTTTCACTGCTCTACAAGAAGAATTTCTTCCAGTTTTGTGCACCATCTACATATCAGACAGTTGCAGTTCACCCTACTTCCAGACACCTGAGCTAACATTACCATGGCAGAGCAGGGGGGACAGCTGCGCTGTCAAAGTGAATGAGAATATTAAGCCTGTATGTCCCTCTTTGGGCAGAAAAAAATGGAGACACAAGATGTATGAACTTGGAGCAAAAGAAAAACAAGCTGCTGGAGCAACTCAGTGGGTCAGGCAGCATCTGTGGAGGGAAATGGGCAGTCGATGTTTTGGGTCAAGACCAGTCTGGACCTAGTAGTCCAGATGACGGGGTCCGGAAGGTCGACTGTCCATTTCCCACCACAGATGCTGCCTGACCCACTGAGTTGCTCCAGCAGCTCGTTTCTTACTTGGGCACAAAACATCCTACAGCAGCGTTTACAGGAATAACAGGGAAGATCCACTGTCATCTATATAACCAATGTTCATCCTCCAAGCATCACCACCCCAACCATCTGTGAGATCTTGCTGTGCACACGCCCCTACATCGCCATCCCCAGTACTTCACTGATCCTAAGGCACGTTTAGGACGTCCCGAGGTGGATCCAGGCGCCACGGAAATGTACATCTCCCCTTTCCAACGGTGCCCACCTTCCATACGGTAACCGGTGACGGCCCTACACCTACTTTCCACAAAGTCCTTGCACTCCTCCTTCAGCTCTACTGTGTTTTGCGCCACCTCCGGATCCAGGACCCTCAGTTTGTTAAGCTCGTCAAAGTGCAGCCCGGCCTCGCCCAGCGCCTCCATCACCCTCGGTGTAAGTGGGCTGCCAGCCCCCGGTAACCGCTGCCACGGCGACGACTGGCCCCGGAACCCCAGTGACGTCACCGGCCGCCGGATCTATCGCGCCTGCGCATTCCAATCTGCCGTGCTCCCATCACCAATGCACCTGCGCATTCCAATCTGCCGTGCTCCCATCACCAATGCGCCTGCGTATTCTGATCTGCCGTGTAGCCACCGTCAATGCGCCTGCGTACTCTGAACTACCGTGTAGCCACCGTCAATGCGCCTGCGTATTCTGATCTGCCGTATAGTCACCGTCATTGCGCCTGCGTATTCCGATCGGCTGTGATTCCCGTGTCTTTTCCGCCTGCGCCTTAGAATCTGCTCGGCAGCGGGTTGGTGGCAGGCGGCTGAGAGCCGCATTCCCAACATCAAACGTGCCCTCCACACTTAAATTACGAGTGTCAAGTAAATTTAATACTTCACCCCCTCAGAAAAGAACACCAACCACTTAAAACTTAAAATTTTCAACAGCTCGTTATAAAGAAGTCATTTTAGTTCAGTAAAATCCCTCTTATTGAACCTCATTCCTGACGGCGTAAAATAACATTTCTGGGAACCCCCCCCACCATGAATAATTGAATGCGCTTGCGGGGATGTGTGCGCATGCGCGGTTGGACGGTACAGGGCGGGAGCGGGCGCCGCACGCAGGCGCGGTGCCGGCGGACGAGGAGGTTCCGGTGAGGCGGCGGGTCGTGGCCATGGTGGTGCCGTTGGCGGCGGTCGGGGGTCCCAGCAGCAAGTGAGGGTGGAGGGTGGGGTCGGTAAGCGGGCAGCGCCGACCGCAGGCTCCGTCCTGCTGCAGGTATGGGGGCTCGGGCCCTTCGGGGATGGGGTAGGTGGGCTGGCTGGCTGGCACAAGCCTTCCAAGCAAATACGTGAGGGGTGGAAAGCTCGTTGCTTCAAAGGCAGCTTTGCATTTCTGTAGCGCCTTTCACATCCCTCCCAGGGTCTTACAACCCAGGTCTTGGCGATTTTTATGGCCCAGGAAATATGACCGCCACAATTTGTGTCCAGTAAGCGGCAATTTGCCAATGACCAGTTGATCTGTTTTATTGATTTTGGTGCGGGCATAAGTAGGACATCAGGGAAAATCTCCCCTACTCTTCAAAACATTTTACCTGTCCCTGAGAGAGAAGACAAGCTCTCAGCCGAAAGAGAGCACCTTAACCTCGCTTCAATTCATCAGGGCCGCACCAATGTCAATTTAGACTTTTGTGCTCTTGTTCAAGTTGTGTACTTAAACTCACAACTTTTTGACTTCGCAAGAGAACAACTGCCTGAGCGGTAGCTGATGCTTAATTCAAGTGAACTGCCACTGAGAGTGCTTGAAGCACATAGTACAGATGCATTTAAGGGGAAACTGGATGTGTGTAATGGAGAGAGGAGTTATGGGTTATGCTGATGGATTTCGATGAGGAAAGGTAGAATGGATTTCAGGTAGATCACAGACTGGTTAGATTGGATGGCCAGTTTCTATATATCCTGTGCAATTATGATTCTCCCATTTCCACTACATTGCAGCCAGAAAAAATATATTCTAGGTAGTAGAATGATTTCATGGCAGTAAACCTGAGCTGTAATTAAATTATTGGAAGGAAGTAGGAAACTTATTTATGAAAGGGATACTGTGTGCAATGGACCTGGTTACCTCAAGGTTGGGTTAATCAACAGGCCAATATTACATTCTCAAAACCCCCTAATTATTGTATAATACTAAATAGAGACTTACTGGGCTAGCTGACAAACAATGAGGTAATGTTTCTAAACTCATGGTCCTTGGATTGAATTGGTTTCTGCATAAATAATGCAGAGGTTTAACAATTTCTCCCAAGATCATCAAGAATTTTTTATTAGTGACTTTTTATTGGCTCTGCAGGATGTAGAGATTGTGTTTAGTTTCCAAGATTGGGGAAATCTGGCTATACTGTAGAACCACAGTCTCAGGAAAATTTTCTTTGAGTTTTTATAATACAACAAAACGTGGCTTTGGTTTGCAAAGATGTCAGCACTCTCATTTTTATCCCACTCGAGATTGGGGCTAACTAACTAACAGAAAGCATAGAGTTGAGAGAAATTAATTATTTTAGGTTTGGCAATCAGTGACTAGTGGGAGTGCCATAAAGATCAGTGCTGGGGTTTCAGCTAGTTGCAATCTATATTAATGATTTCAATGCATGGTGCAGTGGCACAGCCAGTGGAGTTGCAGCCTCATGATGCCAGAGACACGGGTTCAATTCAGACCTTGGGTGCTGAATTTGCAAATCCTCATTGTGAGGGT
Organism: Rhynchobatus australiae; assembly: GCA_034780895.1. Lineage (NCBI taxonomy): Eukaryota > Metazoa > Chordata > Chondrichthyes > Rhinopristiformes > Rhynchobatidae > Rhynchobatus > Rhynchobatus australiae. The sequence continues at coordinate 9,228,469 of JAUZTB010000066.1, forward strand.
TTCCTCCAGGTGATCCAACTTCCTCCCATATCCCGACAACGTGTGGATTGATAGGTTACTTAGCCACTTTAAATTTCTCCTAGCATAAGGTAAGAGGTAAAATATGACAGGGGTATTGATGGAGGACGTGGGGAAAATAAAAATCTGATTAATGTGGGATTAGCATAAATGGATGGCTGATGGTCAGCACAGACTTGGTGAGCTGAAAGGCCTGTTTCCCTGCTGTATGACTCAATGAAGGGACCAAGTGTACCGTGGCCAAACTTTCTGCAAATAAAAAGACAAATAGGTTAGCAAGTTGTGATGAACACAGCCTGCAGAGGAATATTGGTAGGTTAAGTGAATGGGCAAGAAGTTGGGGAAAACATTTAGTCATCCACTTTAGAAGGTAGAATGAAAAAAGCAAATTATTATTTAAATGGAGAGAGACTGCAAAATGTTCTAGTGCAAAGGGAGGGATCTGGATGTCCTTGTAGGTAAAGCAGGAAAGTTTGCGTGCAGTTACAGCAGGTAATTAGGAAGGCTGATGGAGCGTTGGCCTTTATTGCAGGTGATATGGAATATATAATGGATAAATTTAGTTGCAACTGAGGTTCCTTAATGATAGAGGCAGTGGTGAGACCGCACCTGGAGGGGCAGCTTGCTGTTTCAGTCTCCATTTAAGGAATGATTGCACTTGCATTGGAAGATTTTCACTAGGGTTATTTCTGTGATGGAAAGTTTAAAATATGAAGAGAGAGGTTGAGCCAATTGGAACTATGCTTATAGAAAAATTGGATCTCATTAAGACGTTCAAGATTGAGAGGGTTTGATAGAGTGGACATTGAGAGGATATTTTTATCTATAACTCAATGGCATTGTTTCAGACAGAGGGTTACTCATTTAAGATGGAGATTAGGAATTCCTTGGATTCTTTGGAATGGAGATTGACAGACATTTGAACTACAATGCGCCTGACTTGTGAAGA
>JAUZTB010000066.1:9675594-9686026 GCA_034780895.1 Rhynchobatus australiae
GCTGAGGACTGACATGTCACAAACTTACCTTCTTCCCCCCCCCCCGCCCAACCATGCTTCTTCTCTTCTTCCCCTTCCCAGCCTCCTCTATTTTCCCTCTTTTCTTACCTTTTACCCATCCCCGGTGGGTCTGCTGTCCCATCCTACCCCGCACCTGCCTATCACTATCTCTGACCTGCATCTACCTATGACCACCCTGCTTCCCCTCTTTTGTCCACCTATCACTGCTCTGCTTTTCCCCCCTATGTATTGGGGTTCTCTTTTTCCTGTCTTCAGTTCTGAAGAAGGGTCCTGACCCAAAATGTTGACTGCCTGCTTTTCTCCACTGATGCTGCCTGGCCTGCTGAATTCTTCCAGCATCATTGTGTTTTTCATCTATATTCCAGCATCTGTAGTCCTTTGTTTCTCGAGGATGAGGGGTGACTTGATAGAGGTGTACAAGATAAGAGGCATAGATTGAGTAGACTTTGCCAAAATGGCTAATCTGAGGGGCATAATTTTAAGGTGATTGGAGGAAGATATTGCGGGGATGTCAGAGGTAAGTTTTTTACACAATGGTGGGTGTGTGGAATGCACTGCTGGCAGAGATACTGGGGGCAGATACCTTAGGGACATTTAAGAGACTCTTAGATAGGCACAAGAATGATAGAAAAATGGAGGGCTATGTGGGAGGGAAGGGTTAGATAGATCTTAGAGTAGGATAAAATTCTGGCACAACATCGTGGGCCAAAGGTCCTGTACAGTGTTCTATGTAAATGAAGTGTGCCTTCATAAATGTTATTCTGACTTTGGTCTTGACTCCAATACTTTTCAATCTCTAACCATTTTACAAAAATACTATTTTCTATTTTTAAAAAAATCAGTATTTTGTACCAAAGTGGGTGATTTCATGTTCTTTGTTGTGTTCCATCAGCCATGTCCTTGCCCATTCATTTATTGCATTTTCCTCTCAATTCTCACTGTCATCCAGCTTTTTATATTATCAGCCAGATTGGATAGATCATACTTGGTACGTTCATCCAAGTCAGTGATGTAGATTGTGAAAAGCTGGAGCCTCAGAACTGATCCCTGTAGCACTGCGTTAATCACTATCTTGCAACCCAAAAATGGCCCGTTTATTCCTACTCATTGTCTTGTGTCCATTAACCAATGCACAATCGAAACAATATGGTGAAATTTAACCTTTCATCATCTCTTGTGTGGCATCTTATTAAAGGTCTTCCAAAAATCCAAATACACCACATCAACTGGTTCCTTTTTATTGATTTTTATTAGCCAAAATCTCTAATAGCTTCATCTAACATGATTCCCCTTTCATAAATCCATGTTGACTCTGATTGCAATCTGTTCCCTAAGTGTCTTGTCACTACTTCCTTAGAATAGATTGTAAGAATTTTCCCCCTACCTTTGTCAGGGAACTGCTTTGTTATTCCCTGTTTTCCCAATAATGGGGGTTACATTTGCTGCCTTCCAATCTTTGGGAACAGTTACAGAATATGTAGAATTTTGAAATATGCAACCAGTGCATCCGCCATCTCCATACCACCTCTTTAAAAATGTTGGGGTGCAGATCATCGGGTCCTGAGGATTTATTGGTTTACAATTCTATTAATTTCTCCATGTTTTTTTCACTAATACTAATTTCTTTCATATTGTTTGTTCTCTCTGATCCTGCTGTTCACTAATTATAGGAGGTTTATTGTGTTCAGTGAAGATGGGGAGAAAATATTTGTTTAATTTCCCTGCTACTTCTTTATTCTGCACTATAATTTCTCTGGTCTCAGTTTGCAAGGGACTGATTATATCGAATTATTGTCAGTAAACTTAGATTTCTTTTGAAACTAGATGCAAATTCATGTAGCTACTTTAGAGCAACGATATTCAGGAGTATGGAAGCAAATTCGACCAAAATGTAAATTTTATTGATCAAGTTTACCAATGAGAGTTATGACCATCAGCAATTTCACCTTGTTTTTTTTAAAGAACAAGCAAGCTGGCTTGTATTTTATACTAAATCCAAGGTGGAGGGTAAATGCAAATGTGTTACTTGCTGTGGGGGGGTTGATGGAGTGGAGAAGAAAAAGGAAAGTGAAAATGCAAGATAGCAAAATTGGTAATGGCATCATAGTTTGTCAGGAAGGAACAGTGTTTACAAATGTAATGATGTACCTTGATTTAGTCAGAGCAAGGAATAATGGTACAAAAACAAAATTGAAGACACTTTATCTGAATGCAGATAACATTCATAAGAAGGCATGTGAATTAGAGAGACAGAGAAACAAACAGGTATGTTCTGGTAGCTATTGCAGAGACATGGTTGGGAATTAAATTTTTTAGGATCCTTAAAGAGAACCATACCAGAGAACAGTACAGCACAGGCCCTTCGGCCCACCATGTTGTGCTGCCCTTCAAACCACACCCAAGACTATCTAACCCCTTCTTCCCACATATCCCTCTATCTTAAATTCCTCCATATGTTTATCTAACAATCTCTTGAACTTGTCCAATGTATCAGCCTCCACCACCACCCCAGGCAGCGCATTCCATGCATCAACCACTCTCTGGGTAAAAAACCTCCCTCTGACATCTTCTTTCTTGCAGCCTTTTATACATAATTCTCACCCTAAATCCTACATTTCACTGCCCTTATAAACAATTGCTATGACTACAAATTAATTTTCCCAACTCCTTCCATTTTTTCTCCTCGGATCTTCCCTTCACCAGTGAACATCCTGCTAAATCAAAAGCTCCAGATAAATTCATGTTAATGGTAACGTGCTTCTTTTCTATTCCCGAAAATAACCTTGGAATTTCAACAGCAATTACCTAGGTCAGTCATGGCTGACACAGACCACTGATGTTCATGGAGTAGAGCTGAGCTGACAGATTGAAACAAACATTTTCTGATTTATTGACATATTAGCCACCTGAAAATCTTACAGCTGTCCACATTTATCATGTCTAGTATGATACACAGTATGACCGTGTTTACCAAATCATTCTTTTATTGAGAGAGAATGCTAACAGTTCAGTAAATATCTGCATACATTTAAAAATCATAAAAAGGTATACTGTAATTAAATTCACTAACAGCTGTGTACAAACTATGACATTATCAGACAAAATCAGCTCAAGCTCTTTCTTAGTCCTTTCTCCCCAGCAAGTATATCAGTTGATGAGCAAACAATTAAAAATGTCAGCATTACTTTTAACAGTTTTTTGCACTGCTGAATAACATTATCATGCGTGTCCCAGTATTGCACTAATGCACAATATCTTTGCCTGCATAAAAGGGTGATTATTTGACTAATTTTTCTGTCAATTACTTTTTTTTAGCTATTTTTAATCAATTAATCAACCATGCCAAAGTCTCACATGAATAAAATTTAATGTAAAAGTCATTTTGTTTAAAAACAATCAGCGAAATGCGCAATAGCACAAGACAAATCCAAACATTAATAAATGATGATCTGAGCAAAGCATTGGAGGATGTTTGAAGAATGCTGCATCTTTTCCTGAAGAATAGGCAAAGAGAAGTTATTGGTAAAGAAAGAAGGTGAATTTATACTTAAATTAGTATACTAATATATACACACTTAGGAGTGGATGATCCCATTTAAAATGCAAAGATGAAACACAGAACCATAAAACATTAGTGTTTAATTATCCAAGCACATGAACTCAGTACGAGAGTGAATGCCTTTTATAAAGGACCAGAGCAAGTTGTAACATGACATACTACAATAATTAAAGAGCCTGTCTTTTCATATTAAGGTTCTGAGGCAATTTAGGATCATCATTTTGATCTGCAATTCTGAAAATCACAACCATCAAATCAATCAGTCTTTCGCAATGTCGATCCGCACACAGGATTCAAGACAAAAATCCATGAAGATTGGAAAAGTTTTTTCATATAAAGAGGGTCAACTAGTCTAAATAGTTTAAAAAGTCAATGTTTAAACCATCATGCCACTGCCAAAATCCTCCAAATCCACTCAGAAGATCAGCAAATCCATTCAAGAATGTTATCAAAGCCTTCTTAATAAAAACGTAATATCACAATGATTCGTCAGACTCCGTGACCCACAACTGCTCAAATTTGAGGGGGAACATTCAGAATGATAGTGAGAAACACAAATCCATGTGGTAGGCATGCAGAAGCCCAGCATAAACATAGAAGGAATTCAACATCTTCCAAACTGGCACCTGCCTATCTGACTCATCAAGTGCCTACTGTACCTGTGGCAGAATCTGCAGGTCCCAAATTGGCCTCACCACCAACTTCATAACCCACACTACTGGTCTACAAGGAAGTCATCTCAATTTCAAAGGAATGCCTATTAAACTGAGGTTGGGGGAGAGTGGGTGGAAGGAACAGTTTGCAACACTGGATAAGGTTGGAGGCTGAGAGGACTAAGGTCAAGAAATACAGGGTGATACAATCTTATTGAAATGGACAATGCAGAAGGATAGTGAAGTTAACTGTATCAAAGTCTGCACATGCAATGAGGAAGAATAATTTACCAGAATCATACTTTGTTACTTTGAGTGTAAGCCAGTTTTGATGTGTGGTGAGGCAGAATGGAGGAATTTAAGAAGGGAGCTATAAAATACTTAACATAGATTTGGTAAGCAATAAAGTATTTAAAGACGAGGAAAAAGGGAGTTTAGAAGTGGGGCATCAGGTTCTAATGAGGTGGCTCCTTTGAAGAGGGGATGTGTTAATCAAGTTGCTTTTTTTTAAAAAGGGTGCAGGAACCACTTACAATGCCAGCTACCACGAGGTCCAGAGAGGGAAAGAATGTAGAAGATGAAGGTTTTATGAAAAACTGAAATCAGTTAATGGCACTAGGGAAGATGCAAAAAAGTTAAGGCTGGGGCAGCAGGCAGCGGTGAAGCTATGTTGGGAAAGCAGTAGAAACAACTGAATGGATAATCAGCTGGTTCCTTCAGCTTGAACGGTTGTTAGATGTTCGATAGAAATCTCTCAATATTGGCCCATGTTAGTAGTTCCATTAGCTCTACACTCTCTCAAGTACAAAGTGTTTGTCACACAGTGCAAATCCAGACCACTGGCTGTGATTAAACAAGTTTAAGCGCTGTAGGGGAACACTGATTTACGAGCAATAAACCATTCACAGGATGCTCTGATAGAGACCTCCACATTCAAACTATTAATCTGACTCAGTACTAACATCTTCAAAAACGCTGGCCCAGAATTAAAGATGAATCCTCATGCACAGAAATATGATCTTCTGATTCCTGAATTTCAAACTTAAGAGTCACTTTGAAATTAGATGAAATTACTGGAATGTACACAGGATCAGGCCATCAAGATTCTGACATGATTATTTAAATCAAACAAATTATTGCCATCATCTCATAAGCAGTCAGAACAAAAGTAGCAGCAATTAGTAGAACTTGGGAATTAATTCAATTTTTTGCTAAACAATTAAATTATTAGATGAGTTAACCTAGAGAAAACAAGTTAAACAAATAACGTTTTGACATTCAGTTATCAACATATAACAATTGATCCTGGCCTACAGCTGTTTCCCTATCTCTCTTTCTGTCTGCCCTCTGTAAATCTCTCCCTTATTTACCATGTCTCTTCAATTAAAGCTTTAATCTTTCCTTTCTCTCTGTCCCCCCACACTGCCCTTTTCCTGCTTGGTCAGCTACCGAGTAACCAATATGATGGATAAATGTTATGCTCACATTAATATGCTGCCTTTGTTAACTTCCTTCACTTTAATCACTGAACTGCCCACTGCAATGGAAAATGAGGTGATTCAAATTTGGTATGGATTTTACCATATTATTTTCTGCTGACACAGGAGGAGGCTGTTTTGGCCCATCAAGTATATGCCAGTGAACAGAACAATTCCATTTCCCACCAATTTCTCATGTAACCCATTCTCCCTACATTCCCATAAATTTTCCATAGAATCTACCATTCACCTACACTTGGGGTAATTTACAGTAGCCAATTAACCAACTTAATGCCTTTGAGATGTGGAAGGAAACCCAAGCATCTTAAGGAAACCCAGGCAGTAACATGGAGAATGTGCAAGCTTCACAAAATAAGCAGAGGTCAGGATTGAACATGGGTTGCTGGAGCTGAGAGACAGCAACTCTACTAACTGTGCCATTGTGCAGCACACGATTGCTGTATCTTAGAACTTAAAAGAAAAATATTTATTTCTTTAAAATATATTTTTAAAAGAGTGATAACTTGATAAAGTTGGATTTTTCTAGATAAAAATATAAATCACAAAAAATTAAAAATTGGTATCAAACCACCTTCTGAAAACAACAAGATTAAATCCAAAAACTATTAAAATACATATTTTAATTCTTCCACCCAGATAATCTAGTCTAAAATTTAGATGCTTTCACAATGAGCACAAATGGGCAATAGAAAATCTTAATGGTAATTTAAATTACTCTGGTGTTGTGGCTGGTTTTATACCTGGGCCACTATCGAGTGTGGTGTTATTCAACCTGTGCAAAAATTTACTGAAACTCATTTGTTGATGAAAATCCTGAAAAACCTTTTCCATACTACAGAGTGAGAAATATGGCTGGAGAATCAGTCCCTGTGATAAATTAAGAGCACTGGAAAAAGAACCAGCCATTAGCCAATAACAGCTATTCAAAGTGATTATGATCTGTTACCTTTGATTCACAAAAATGTATTGATCTTGTTAAATTTAAATAAAGGAAATGATGAAAGCAAGCAGAATCCCTCAAAGCAGTCTATTATCTTTTCTATTACTTGGTGGCAAGTATGAAAATCATTTACCATGGATCTGAGAATGTAAATACCTCCTTACAAACCTTTAATGAGGTCAGAAAGATTGTTCTGCTCCACATTTTTCGTTGCATAGTCAAAACACATGTCATCCACCTCAGTTGCAAGGAAGAACCAACCATTCATAGTGGCCCCAAGCAGAGGATAGATACAGGAGGCACCAGTTCCTGTAATGTATATAATATGTAATATTGTTATTAGGCTCAAAATTCTAGCATGAAATTTATAAGGACATATGTATCAGTTGTTCACATAGAAGCACCCACTGAATAGGTGAATCACTCAGACAGTGGCTCAAACTCTCAATGATCACATACTACTCTGAATACTTTCAATTCCTTCCAGCTCAATCCAACAGTACGAATCATATCATGTAATATTAATTAACTGTTAGCATAGTTAGCAGATTTTGCTGTACTTCAGCTGTAACCGTAATCAGATACTAAGGCTTCTTCCCGGTACATCACATGATCTAAGTGACCTTAAGGAAAGGAGGAACAAATTGACAGATCTGCATCCACCCTTCTGAGTTTTGAGATATTTCTCATCATTATTTGTCAGTTTTACAAGGCTGAACGTCTTAGGTGAAAAGATGAAAAGGTGCTTTTAGGTGAAAAGGTGCTTTTAGGTGAAAAGGCTTAGCCAGCTGCAACGTATGCAAGAATAGTATGCGTTAGTGTTTCTCAGCTCACTATCATCAACGCCACTAACCCCATCCTAAATAAACATTATACTGAGGAGCCTTGTATCTGCTCGGCCCCTTCTCCTATAACCCAGCAGAGATCATACACTTGTCATACAAGGAAATGATGGCACAAGTGAGTACATTAACACCTTATGGTGCCTACAGTTAACATTTTATGAACTGGTTTATGTGATTGAATTTGATTGAAGCTGCTCTAATTAATATCAAATCCGATTCATAAATTTATTTTTTGGATTGTGCCACCAATAGGATTTGGTGTAAATACATGATACAGACAAGGCATTCCACAAAGATGGATAATTTAACAATGAAATATTTGCATTATCTCAATACTCCCGAGGAAGAACCTGAAAAATCTATCCTTTCAGCAATCCACCAGCACAGCATCCTTTCAATTAGGCTGCCAATCTCATGCATATTTAGAAACCAAGAACACTACACCAGCGTCTTTGTAATTTAGTTCAACATTTTAGCACTGTATTTTTACACATAAATTTATTCAAAATACAGCATATTTATTACTTTACACTGGCTGTATTTTTTTTCACTTTTCCATCAGAAGAGGGAGGAAAAGCACAAAAAATTGCTTCTATCATTTACATCAATAAAAAGACCACGATCAAACATGTAGGAAACATGGGTCTACAGAGTTAGAATTTTTAGCATTGTGCGTAAATTAGTCACACCTCATTAATATAACATCAGCATAAATCTCGACAACAAGGAAACCCATGAGCAGCCACTCAATATCTTATTCAGATCTTTAGGAAAAAAAAATGCAATAGAATAATAAAAATGCAATCTCTAATTTATCATCCTGAGATCATCTGCAATTATTGGCATTTGACAGCAATTACTTGTCCACCAAGGCATTTTTGATCTATGCATCAGTGGTATTAAGCTCAGCACTGAAATAAGAAGGTGCTAATTGAGTATCATTAACCTAGCTTTTAATTTCTCCCTCATTAAGTGAATTTTTACCTCTGTTCTTCTGCAGACAGTAATTCATCTTAAACTACTGTACAATAGACAGAAACAACATTCCTGTACCGTATGGAAATGATTATTCATTGGTGTCTACACGGTGAGGACAGGCTGACTATATTAACAAGCAAAGCATCACATCCAAATTGGAGTCTGAAATCCCCACAAGTACAAGTACACTTTTAGAAATCAGAAAAGAGAACTCTCAGGGGTTTGCTTCACGCTGTATAGCAGACAGTCTAAGACCACGCTGAGATAATCCACGGCTGTCCAGCTAACTCAGCACAAAAAGGTAAACCAAGTGTAAATGTTCTTGTTTTACATCAACTAGTACCACACATGTCGAATATTTCCCATTTTAGTAGATTTGCAATGCCTTGCTTCTCATGGCCAACAGCTCAATTAACATTTGTATAAACAAAATGAAAAATACATAGTCCCAGTTGACACAGTGCGTCTACATAACTTGACAGTGACGGATAGTACACAAGGGAAAGATAATAAGACAAAAGAGATTAATTTGCGAGAATTAAATTTATCTGAGTTGGTAAGAACTTGTTCCATTAAGTGCCTGAATTGGCCTTGGTATGATAAGAATCTTTGGTGGGTCTTGTGTGACATAATGTGGACCTTGTGGCTTATTACATTGGTAAATGAAAGCCAAGCTTTGAAATCAAGGGTTTTCTGATAAAACCACCATGACCAGATATTAGTTCCCATCCTGCTCATTTTCTTTGAGACTAAATTTCAAATTCTTACACCAGCGAGACACTAACTGGGAGTTAGCTTACATTAATGTTGCCAAGTGGATTGCTTCTCCTCATAAACAATCATCTTGGGACTTGCTATAATGATAGAAATGCTGGAAATACTAAGCAGGTCAGGCAGCCAGTGTGAAGAGAAAAACTGCAAACATTTCAGGCTGATAACCTTTCATTGGGTCATCGACCTGGAATGTTAACTCTGTTTCTCTCTCCGCAGATGCTGCCCGACCTGCAGAATATTTCCAGCATTATCAGTTTCTATTTCAGATTCCAACATCTGCATTTTTTTTTTGCATTTTAGCCTTGGAAATTATAATCAGTGACATGCTTGCCTTTATGGATAGCAATGTCAAAGTTCCCACTTTGAACTACAGAATACCACATCTGGGTCTTTAAAAGTGTTACTAGCCTTGTTCCTATCAATGAGATGAGAAAGTAAAGAATCAGTACATGTGGGACATGGGCAGATTAAAAGCCATGACTGAGCTTTAACTGGCAAGACTAATTATTTTATTTATCTCAAGGTAGAATAGTGTTACTAGATGATGATTTGGTCCTAATAGAATTAAGATCTTATGTAAATCCAAATAAATTAAATTATGTATTTCTGCTGTTATAGAATTTACTACATAGCGGTTTCAAAATGAATCATGCTTTAATCATTCAGCAGACTGGACAGTGCCAGAATAATATATCAAATGAACCTTAGTCAACAAATAAAACATCTGACATAAAACTTTTCAATTTTTTTTAAGGTCAGATAGCCTAATGTCTTAAACCAATAAGACATTTTGCCATAGAGAGGTGGGATAAAGATTCACGCTTGTGATTTGTCATGTGGTGAGTTACCAACCATGGAAACTCATTCCAAGATGAACTCATTCTCACTAAAAAGCCTTTCAGTCTGGTCACTCTAGGCCGCTTTAATGAAAGTGAACAAAAAAGCCACACACAATTGGTAAACTTCCATTTCACATAGCTTTTTTCTCAAGAGTGCAACATTGTCACAAGGTATTAGTATTGGTTTATTATTGTCACTGGTACCGAGGTACAGTGAAAAACTTGTCTTTCATACCGTTTGTACAGATCATTTCATTACGCAGTGCATTGAGGTAGTACAGGATAAAAACAATAACAGAATACAGAGTAAAGTGTCACAGCTAC
>JAUZTB010000066.1:9737331-9751816 GCA_034780895.1 Rhynchobatus australiae
TCTTGATTTGTGTAGATTTATGTAGTGGCACAACTGTTCTTTGGGTGGGATTGTGAATTGTGTTAACATCTTGATCCATGCCTCAAGTTTATCTTTCTCTTCCCTCAGTTTAAAAATTATACCAGATACAAAACTGCATCTTTTTTAAAGAAAAGTTGTGTGTGTGACCACTTGTGTCTCTGATAGTCCTATCAACAATCTGGTCCATCCCACATTTCCCTTTCGTAATATAGTTACAAATCTCAAGTTTTGTATTTACTGTTTTCAATTAAAATTTTCTTTAATGCACCAGCATGCTATTTTGTGTTGCGCCTGTATTAGTTTGAGGCCACATTCATCATAAATTTAAATCCTTTTTTTAAGCTGTTTATTTGACCTTTTAAATCAGTCACTGATTTGCAAAAACTTGTTTTTGCCATTTTCAAAATTCAGCCCATTGGATAAATCTCCTGAATGACATGACGTTGATCCTCTTGAAATCTGGAAATTTTATTTGGATTTTCTCAGCTTTCTAATCCTTGTAAGATGATGTTGGAAGAAAGAATTTTGCATTTATGATGCATTCATGTTGCCAGAGCATTTAAAAATACATTGCATATAATGTAGGGAAACATAACATCAAACATGCATTCAGGAATGTTCCACAAACACCATAACCTGAGATTCTGTTTCACTGATAAATATTGGCCAGGATATTGGGTGGCCTCCATCCAAGCGATCAGATGGTGCCTTGGCTTATTTAACCTCTTGTCTGATGGTTAGTTCCTCAGATGCAGAAAGACTGCCTAGGTGATCCCCTGAAGTGTTTGCCTTGTTTCTGTTCTCCAGTCTTTGGGACAGAAGCAATTTTGCTGAACTGAGGATGAACCATGACTGGTTTCAAATTATGATTACCTTTGCTCTTTGGTAGTTTTAATTATGCCTCCTTTTTACTACTGTTTCAAACTGAGTCAGAATGGCTTCATAAATGATAGAGGTCATGAGCTCATCTGCCACAGTTTCACGTAATATAAAGTTAATGTAGGCAATAGGCTGTAATGTTAAACAGGAATAAGTTAAGGGGTATTTGAATATATTCAGGAATTGGATAGATGGGATGTAAAATTCAGTCTAGAAAAATGCTTCATAGGACAAAAATCAGGACTGAATGAGAAAATACATAGATATCAATGAAAAGAAAAATGTTTGGAAAATGAAAGTAATCTGGGAGACCTGATTGACGGTGTCTGGAAGCTCTTGCCACTGTGCACAGTAGAGGTGAGGAAATCAAATGGATTAAAGGTCAAAATTGAGAGTAGTGAGATAATTCTGCCACTTCATAATTTCACTGAAAATGACGCCTCTTTGCATACTAAACCACGAATTCTATGATGTAAGAGTATTTATGGTGTTGAAATGAGACAAAAGGAGGCAACTAAAATTTTCAGAATGGATGTGGACTTTTAAGGATCAGGGTTTACACACTGGAAAAAGGTAGTTGTCGGGGAAAAAATCATTGAAATTAAAGAAAACAATATAAAGGAATTAGATATTTACCATGATCAGCTGTTTCATCTTGTTTGGTGAGAGCAGTGAACAGAGACTGTACCAAGAAGAGTAAATTAAAAACTAATTTACAAAAACATTTATTTCCAGACACAGACAAATTGTGTTGATTGCTTCAATGCAAAACATTTTTTTCTTAAAGTGTACATTTTTAGATAAGTAAATCAGTAACTTGAGCTATGGCATATAACAGGCGAGCAGTTAATTTGGATGTGTGGTACACAAAGCTTTCTTCATTGGGGGATTATCTTTACCCATACTTAATAAGTATGGATCATAGAATTTCATAGCTTAATTTATAATAGTTGTCTCCTGTGACTAGACAATTGTATTATTGTTGTGCTTTATAATAAATGGGCTAGTGTCCAGCAATACAGTAAAGATAAGCTAATAGCTGTATAGTGTTGCTAGCTAGGTGATGGTTGGTAGGGCTTAGTACTACTACTTTAATTCATTTTTTTCCAACATTTGTGACCAGTTGGTATGCTGAATTCTTCTCCGTCTTCTTAGATTATTGTTTTGACATGTATGGAACTAAGATGCACAAGTAGTTCTAGATGCAACGATATATTACTGTTGTAATAGAACTAAATTACTCTTGTAAATAGGACTAAATAAGCCTTGACCAACTCTGGTTTCTAGGTTTTCGACCTGTAATTTTGGTTTCATAGGAATAATGGTTAACACTGAGTAACAAAAGAGCAAGTGTTGCTCTAGGGCTAGAAGTGCATCAAAGACTTTCTCTAAACTGGCCAAAAGCCTTTTGAATCTTGAACATGTGATCATTAGTTCTTCATTAATCAAGAATATTGAAAGGAATATTAGGGACTCTTGACCTCACAATCCACCTCATTATGACCTTGCACCTTAATGTCTACTTGCACAGCACTTTCTCTGTAACTGTTACACTTTATTCTGCATTCTGTTATTGTTTTATCTTGTACAACCTCAATGCACTGTGTAATGAATTGGTCCGTAAGAACGGTATGCAAGACAAGTGTCTTACATGTGACAATAAACCAATTCCGGAATGAAGGGGGAGGGGGGCTATCATCCCAGCTCTAAACCTCTCTCTGGTGGAAAAGGCTCCTGAGAATATTATTGCAGCTAGAGATTAAGTGAGGTAATTTGTACTTATCTGGCATTAAATTATTAAACGTTCGTGATGGTGGCTGAAGTCTATGCAGTAGAACTAAACTGGTTTAAAAGAGTGAGATCATAATGATAGAATCATATTAATTCCTGAGGGGTCTTGGGTGGGTATGGGGAAGATGTTTCCTCTTGGGGGAATCACTGTTTTTAAAAAAAAAAGTGGTTGCCCAAGTGGAGCTCGCATATTTGGAACTTCTTTTTAAAGGGTGGAGGAAGTGGTCTGTAAATAATTTTAAGGTGAAATTGGACAAATCCATGAAAAGCAAGGGGCTGAAAGGTTATTGGGGAATCTGGAGTTATGGTTACAGTTAGGACAATCCTGATTGAATGGCAGAACAGAATCAAGGGGCTCAGTGACCTATTGCTTCTAATTAATAATTTTATATGCATGGAAATGATCTTGGTGTGTTTCACTAGGAAAAATAGAGAAGGAAATATTAGGATGGTGATGTAAAGTTTGATCAAAGTGATTTTTAAAGTAGCATCTTTAAGTAGAGAGATGGAAGAGGTAAGGAGGCCAAGGGTTTCAGAAAAAAATTCCAAATCTTGGCCTAGATGAGTTAAGGCACAGTTATCAATACTAAGAACATTCTGAGATGTTCGGAGTAAGAGTTAGATGAACAAGTTTAGCAGATGTTGGAGATGATTAGAGAGGAAAAAGATGGAAGCGCATTCGAAGGAATTTGAATGTGAGAATGAGGATTTAAAATTCTGTAGGAGAAATGGGAAGCCACATAGTATAGGAAAAAGGTGAGTAGGTTGAAATGAAGGATGGGATGCAATCAAGAAGAAATTAAATTAGTTGAAGACTGTATTGGAACAGTTCATCCTGTGACTGACAAAGGTATGGGTGACAGTTTTGGTAGCATGGTTTTGGATGAGATGAAAGAAATTCCAAAATTGCAAATAAGTAGCCTTTAATGGCAAGAATTATGGGATTTAAAGCTCAGCATAAAAATGGGTGCCTACCAAAGTTCATTCTAAATCTTGAACTGAGGCAGTGATCTTGGAGATTTTGCAGTGGGAGCTGAAGGTAATGGTTTTGGATTCCTAATTTGAGAGATTTTGCATTTCAAGCTGTTTACACTGGGTTTTTACATTTAAAATGATTTTTTAATCCTGTGGTTGGAAGTACAATCATTTATTGCAGTACATCAAATTGCTCAGCTTTCTGCAATTCACCTACATCCCCAAAGTGATGCCATGTGTAGCTGGTAGTTGTGTCCGAGGTTTTTCTCTTGTACATGCCAGTCTTCGTAAGGTAACAAATACAATAGATTCTAAACTAATTCAATTAGTGGATGAAAATCTACTACTAAATTTGTAGAGCCTGATGGGGATCTAGGTTGGGACTGCTGCTCTTATGAATCTTTTTTCATTATCCAGATCAAGATGTTGTGGATGCTGTTGATATGTGTGAATGACACAAAAAAATTAGGATATGTAATTGGGACCCTGTTTCAAAATTAGGTTGCAATCTGATTTTGGTACAATGGAGGAATGTGTTTGTATTTGGCAGAAGTCGTCTTCATGTGAATAAATGCAGCATTGTGCACAAGTGCTATCAGTGCCAAGCATGTACAGACCAAACTTGGAATAAAATTAAAAGCTGGTCAAATGGGATAGAGCTAAGAGGTTGTGATGCAGGGTTCCTATCAGCAATCAAGAAGTATACTTGTAGGGATGAAGTTAAGACATGTATAGTGTCCAGGTAGAAAACCCTGATTATACCAGTGACATCCAGATCTTGAAAGATTAATCCATTGTAAAAATTGTTCAATTTGGTCATCTTGTTTAGTGGCTAATGTGGAGACCCTTAAATCATTTTAAAGGATTACAGAAATGATCCCTGGCTTAAATGCTGTAAGTTATGGTGTAGGTCTTTGAGAGCTGAGACTCTTAACTCAAGGATAAACTTTAAAGATTTAATTGAGGTATTTTAAATGTTTTAATAAGCAAGATTGGGGGGGGTGCAGATGTTTTTGAACTAGGCTAGATAGGAAAATGATAGATTTATGCCCAAGGGCTATCCATGTAAGATTGAGTTTATTTGCAAAGGATTGTAGATGCTTAAAGTAAGATGCTGGCTCAAGTGATGAGTGCAAGTTTTCAGTAACAGGATGTTTATGAAACCTGGATCTCTGATCTCCTGGAAGCTATTAGAGGAATTTTCCTGAGTTATTTCTTTTAATTTAGCCTATTTTGGTCTATTTTCAGTGCTGAGTTTTAGTACTAAGCAGTCGCCTACTGGGTTAGAAGTTTGTGCATTCCTCTATCCCTCCTGATATTTGAGCATATAATGTTGCATGAGAGTTCAGTGCAGTATTGAGGAAGTGCCATGTTTGAAGTTCTATTTCAGATCTTAATCCACGTTGTCTTCTGCTCCTTTGTGTGGATGCAAAAGAACCAAACTCTTGTTGCTGTATTTTAAATGTTTATGCCCCACTGAGATTTTTATAACTTTTTTTGGTTATTATCTCATTGATCATGGAATCTTACTGTGCAGATTTGCATTTTCTTGCATGACAAAGGATTTCAACCATTGTCACTATTGTAAACTACAATATGTTTGTCTGGAGATCATTAAAGGTATCATATTAATGGCATTCAATTTTTACAAAATATGAAGAAATTAGTATAGGATTTAAAAACCTGAAACTGGCATTGTGTAGAAATTGGCTGTTCATTGTTCTAGTAACCTAATGCTATTCCCATTTTCTCTGGACATTCCATGGGATTGTTCCAGTATTTTGAACTGGTAGACAAGTGCTTTCGTTCAGTGTGCTTGCCTTGTCCACCTTTTCGTGTGGTATAGATATTTCACCTTACAAAGCAATATGTAATCTGTAGAAAGTACACCTGCAGTCATCTTATCTCAATGTGTCTAATATGTTTGGCCTAAATTACTTTCCTTGATCAAATGGCTGTATTCTTTACCATATGCAGCCTTTAATAAAGTAGCTGTCTGAAATTTATTCAGACTTAATCTTGATATTAATATCTACATCCACATTGATAAGTTGTATTTACAGCAAGAACAGAGGCTATTCATCCAACCTTTGTGTTTACTGACTTGGCTCCTAAATAGCCTAGCTCTAACATTAAGGTTGTGGCATCTTGTTCTGCACTTCATGAGAGGAAATTGTTTATCAGCCTTAACATCATTGAATTATAAGCACCTCAGTTTGATTCCTTAATCTGCAAATGGAATTTAAACCAAGTCCATGCAACTTGTAATTTTTAAATTACAATTTAATTTTTGTAATTGTAAGTTTTACATCTTTGGTATGATTTTGATTAATCTAGTTTATGACTTCTCCAAGAATTGGCAAATGCTACATCAACTGAACTTCAAAAGCACCAAAACCTACCTTGGCCGGTATAGTAAAGTACCATCCTTGTCAGATCCCTGCTGCTCAGGCAGAGTCTCAGTGCCACCACACAGTTTCTGAGGTGGCTTTGGTAGGAATGAGACTGTCATCCATCTCCTTCAGGAGTGTGCATTTGTCAAGAAGGTTAGAAAGAAATACTGTAGTCTCTATCGAAGTTCATCCCAAATAGCTGTACGTCACAGTATTCTGTGCTCTGCAGGCTGTTCCTAGGGATGTCCATTAGAGGAAATGGCAATTATTGCTAGAAGATTATGAATGATGAAACTGTCCTTTGGGCTGTCTGAAACTCATTGTGATTCCAGAATTAGGAGCCATTTGTGACTGGGTATTGCAGACCGGTACATTTCTGGAGTCCAGGATTACATAGTAAGGGACACACTTGGTGTAGCCACTGCAAAAGCTGTATGGAGAAAGGCCATAGTGTAAAGCTCTCCCATATTGCACAGTGAAGGTCTAGGGCCTGTGTAAACACTTAAAATGTTTTGCTTAAGTAATATAATTGAAAGAAAATTGATGTTATGTCACAAAAGTGTAGATTATGCAATAGAATGTGGCATATACTGTGACTGGCAACATGTGGGTACTACACACTAATTGCAAATTTTATGAACAAAATATACTTTTGAAACAAAGTGGTCTTGAGCTCCAGCACTGAGAACCGAATGATCCTTTGAATTTAAATTCTAGCTCTTTTGAAAGTTATATTTGTATATTTTTGAAAGAAGTAAAAAGAACATGACAAGTTTTCATAATCTATAGCAACTTGGATTTCAAATTCTCATATTTGTCCACTGATCTCTGTTGTGGCATCATTGGGACATCAGTATCTTTGGGTTAAAATGGCAAAAATCAGTTAGTCACCCCTTCCTGATTTTGAAAGTCTATTTACATTGGAAGAGCAAATAAAACCGTAGCGTTTAACTTGACTTTTTGAGTAAGGTACTAGAAATTGCTCGGGGAACTATTGACTGCAAGGAATTGAGAATTGATTCAAACTTTTGGTGATCAAGTCCCTGTGGCCTGGTGGACTTCATAGTGTCTTAAAACAAGTGGTTAATGAAATACTTGATGCATTTGCTAGATCTGGAGAAGTTTCTATTAGGTTAGGAAATGGAATTCCTTTTTTCAAAAGGGAGGAAGAATGTACAAAGTAGGCTAGTTAGCTTAACTTCTGTCATTGGGTAAACACTGGAAGACATTATTGAAGATGTTATAACTGAGTTTAGGGAAAAAAATAAGGTAATTGGGCAAAGTCAGCATGGTTTTGACCTATTGAGGTTTGTGGAAGAAGTAACATGTTGTGGATTTGATCATACGCAAAGGTTTGTTGCAGAAAATACAAGTTCATGGTACAGAAGGTAGCAGTGGCATGGATAAAATATTGACTAGCCAACAGGAAACCAAGAGTAAGCAAAAGGTCTCTTTCTGCTTGGCAATATGTGAGAAGTGGTGTGCCACAAAGATCAGTGCTGGGACCTCAATTTTTTCAAGTTGGATGAATCCGATAAAGGTATGATTGCTAAATGTGATAATAAAAAGCAGGGATAAGTCATGCAAATGACTGAAGGAGGATTATAGAGGCATATGGTAGGTTAAGGGACTGGGCAAATATCTAGGAAATGGAGCATAATATGGGAGGGGGGGGAATGTGAATTTTTGGCAGGGGAAACATAAAGAGGTGAGCTATTAAGGTGATAGTTGCCCTAATACATAAGGGCTAGTAAACTGAGGCATGGGATCATTAGAAATAATTAGGAAAGCTAATGTCATTATTCTTAATTGCAAGGGGAATTGAATATAAAACTGGTTATATTCCAGTTCCTTAGCTATTGATAAGACTATCTGGAATAATGTGTACAGTATTGGTCTTGAAGTATGTAAATGCACTGAAAGCAGTTTAAAGACTTGCTAGACTGATTATCAGGTGGGTGGTCTTTTAAGGAAAGATAGGACAGACTGCACCTGTATCTGCTGTATTTTAGAAGAATGAGAGGCAACTGGATGGAATCTCATAATTCTGAAGGGCCTTGACAGGGGTTATGTTGGCAGTATCTTCCCCTTGTCAGAGTATCCAGAATTAGGGGGCACTTGGTTTAAAAAAATAATGGATCACCTATTTAGATAAGTACTTAGTACAGGGCAGGAACAGGTTCTTTGGTCTGCAAGGTCTGTGCTGACCACAGTACCAATTTAAACTTAATCCCATCTGCCTGCATGTAGTCAAATGTCTCTTAAATGTTGCTATCGTACCTGCTTCCACTGGCAATGTGTTCCATGCACCTACTACTCTCTGCAAAAAAAAACTTGTGTATAAATCTCCTTTTAAATTGTCCCCTCATGCTCTCTAGTATTTGACATTTCCACCCTGGGGGGAAAAAAGACTCCAACCACCTATACTCTGTTACTCTCATAATTTTATACTTCAATCAGGTCATCCCTCAGCCTCTGATGCTCCTGAGAAAACAATCAGAGTTTGTCCAACTTCCCATTATAGCAGATACTCTAAGCAATATCCTGGTGAACCTCTTCAGCACCCTCTCCAATGCCTCCACATCCATCCTTCCTGTAATATGGTGACCAGATGCATGCATAGCTCCAAGTATGCCCTAACCAAAGTTTTTTTTATATATAGCTGCAACTTGACTTCCTTGCTCTTATACTCAGTGCCCCAAGATCCCATTTAAGGCAGTTGCGGAACAATTTCTTTCTAGGATCTTGAACTTTTGGAACTCTGTTCCTCAAAAGTTGCTGGCACCTGCCTTGAAATTTTTAAGACAGAGTTAAATAGATTATTAATAAGCAAAAGGATTGAAAGGTTATTGGCGTTGGGCAGAAATATGGTTACAATTAAATCAACCATGAGCTTATTGAATGGTGGGTTCAAGGGGCCTGTTCCTAATTGGAATGTTTTTTTTCTAACCTTTTCATCTGGTATCAATGCAATGATCCAAGTTATTGTTTTAATTGTGCCATGATGATGTGCTACATTAGTACTCTGAGGATGAATACAGATTGTTAAAGAGTGTTTGGCGGGCAGGCACAGTAGTGTAGCGGTTACCGTAATGCTATTACAGCGCCAGCGACCCAGGTTCAATTCTGGTCACTGTCTGTAAGGAGTTGTGCATGGGTTTCCTCTGGGTGCTCCAGTTTCCTCCCACATTCCAAAGACGCATGGGTTAGGAAGTTGTGGGCATACTATGTTGGCACTGGAAGCATGGCGACACTTGCGGGCTGCCCCCAGAACACTCAAAGCAAAAGATGCATTTCACTGTGTGTTTTGATGCACATGTGACTAATAGCGATATCTTATAGGATTCTATGAAACAGTGATGCACTTCAATTGGCTCTGGGCCCCATCCAGCCTGCCTGCAAGCAGCAGTGAGCCACTGCACTCACTTGCCTTACCCAAGCATACCTGCAATGGTGTTTCGGCACCAGAAGTTGCCTCCCTAGTTGTTGAGGCTCCATGGAGTGCAAGTCCTTCCCTGAAATGCTTTGACAGCTGATTAAGCCGTGCCACCCTTTCCCTAAGCCTCCCAACTGCAAAAAGATTGCAAATGTATCTGGTGTTCATGCAGGTGGGAATATGTTCAAAAAGTATCAAAAATGGTGGGTTTTAAATGTTAAAGAATTGAATTGGTTTATTGTCACATGTACCCAGATACAGTGGAAAAACTTACTTTTGCAAGCCATCCATACAGATCATTTCAAAACATCACTACATTGAGGTAGTACAACTGAAAAGCAATAACTATAGGGAATGTAGTGTAGCAGTTACAGAGAATGTGCAGTGCAGGTAGACGATATGGTGTGAGGGTTAAGATGAGGTAGATAGAGGTCAAGAGTTCATCTTCAGCATACGAGATCAGTTCAAGTGTCTTCTAACAGCAGGATAGAAGCTGTCCTTGAGTCTGGTGGTGGGTGTTTTCAAGCTTTATCTTTTGCTGGAAGGGGAAGAGAGAATGTCTGGAATGGGAGGGATCTTTGATTATGCTGGCTGCTTCACAATTAAGTGCAAGTTGTCAGAAACTTTCCTGACTCCCTCAGAATCACTCCTTTCTGTTGAAATGAATGGAGTAGTTGAACCTATGGCAGGTTAGACCTGACCCTGGTTCAGCTGGTAGATATCTCAGTGTAACTGCTGGAATACTGCAGGAACTTGGTGCTCTGCTGCTGGATTCTTTGAGGACTCCATGATGGAGAACAGCTGGAATGACAATGGCCATGATACCTTGGGAAGTTCGAGCCCCTTGTACTCCCAGGGTAGTCCTCTGAAGTGGTTGAATTGTTAAATAGGCTCTCCTGAAGGTTGTGATCTGCTTCTGTGAACGTCTTGAAAATTTGTGTTGGTGTCTGCAGTGATGAATACCAGATTTTTCATGTTGCTGTTGCAGCTTCATTGAATAATTTTTAAGACCGTGCAATTAATGTTCCCCCCCTTCACTTCATAATACTCAAACCTAATTAATAGTTAAAAGCTTGGTCGACATTTATAGTATCAAAATGATCCATTAATCCAATAGGCTCCATGTTATTTGTCTAATTTTCCATGTAAATAAATCTTATTTTCCCTTTCTCTCACATTTATTGGTTTAGCCTGAAATGCAGCCACACCACTACCCTTAGCCATTCCATCTGATAAATTCCACATTTTTACTACTCTTGATATAGAATTATTTATTGAACAAATGGTTTTATTCATAATTACTTTACATTTATGACTTCCTGGTGGTGTTCTGCTACTTTTATTTCCATAGAAGCTTGCTCACTTCTGTCACTAGATGTGTTATCACAGTATTCATGTCAGGTTTAATGCAAGTCCTCTCACTGTCCTTGTTTTCAGGTATGCCTAATTGCCTTGCCTCATCTTCTGTCTTCTTTACCCCATCTGCAATAGGTTTTTTTAAAAAAAATCTATCTTCTGATTTGGATATCACAGGATTTACTCATGGGTTTGGGCACATGAGGCAAGGAGAATTCCTTGCCATTCTCGCTCTTTCCATGTTAACCACTATTTTCTTGCTTTTTCCTTTAACAAATCCTGAAAGAAATTCTTGGGTGATGTAAACATGCACCTAAACACTGGCATGTCTCCAATTTTTTTCAACCTCATCTCCAACTTTCATTTCTGGCTACACTTTTTACAACTCAGATGTGAAAATCAGCTGACCTATTGAGCTCCCCACTCTGTAATTTAAAAATATTAAACTGAAATTAAATGATATTTGGTAAGCTTCCTAAATATCCATTGAGGGGAAAAAAATAAGGTAAAAGACAAATCTTGCACTTAAAAAGTGCCATGTGTTTTAACTGATAAAACCACTAATTATTTTTGGATGTTTATAATGCTTTTGCAATTTCTTTAGACTGATTATGTACTCAGCAATTGTTTTGAAGATGTCAATATATAGGAATGTGAAGATCTATATCTCAACTAGTATGATTGGTTTCCACAGCTAACTGAAACTACCATTCAGTCTGCCTCAAAGAAAATATTTGGAGCACAGTAACATGTACAATTGTTTCTACATTCAAAATAATTACAGCATTAGGGTGAAATTCTAAAAGTTATCCAAACTTACAATGGCTAGTAAAGAATTATCATCAATTTGAAAACATTTTATGTGTTAATGCAATTTGACTGGTAAGCATTTTGATAATTGTGATGTGTTGTCTATATCCTGACTTTCTTTCTAACTTAATTTACAGGTGAAATGAATATTGGTTGTTGAATGTCACCAAGCCTCTCTTTGATTCTTGGATTTGGCTACTGCAAAGGTGTTTTGGATTGGCATAGGGCCACTGTGTGGCAGTACTCGTAACAAATTAGGAGTTTGCAAGGAATTTGGATCTCCTGTGGAGGAGGCAGCAGCTGCTGTACAAATCAGACTTGATTTCACACAATCAAAATGGTGTTGTCACAGAGACAAAGAGATGAACTGTAAGTACTCCAGGAAGAGAATCTTATTGCATTACAGTATGAGATTAAACTTGTGCCTTCTAGTCTGACACCTATTTAATGTATATTTATTTTTAAAATTGAAATTGCAATTTTCTGTCTCTATCATCAGTTATCTTAATTCTAAAAGACATGAAACATGATCAGTGAATTCTAAAATGTGGGTCTTTGCTCCTTATCTGTATGTTGATGAGGCAATTAAAATTAACATTAAGTCTAAAAGGTACGATATTATCTGCAGTAAACTGCTGCTTTTCAAATATGAAATAGTTTAATGCCACTGCAGTCAATGTAAGTTTGAGGTTTAATTTGAAATTTATTTATAAATCCTATTGTTTTAATGTTGCTTAAAAAAATAAATGTTCAAAAAAATAAGTAAGTCAATTTTTAATCAATATAATAGATTATGTATCTCCTTGGCACTGCATTGGGGAGAGTTTCAAGTTCATTCTGCAGAAAATTGAAGGGTTTAGACAGGTGAGGAAGCAAAATGAAGTCATAATCTGTATGACTAAATATTTATGATATAATCCAGTGTATGTAGAATATTCACATTTTTAGGCCTGCTGATTCCACAATTGGAAAAAGACAATGTGATCATCAGTTTGTATGGGCCTATATATTTAATTTTGTAAACTTGTAACTCTTAAAGGATACATGTCAATATTTCAAGCTAGGTTTTTGTTGGATCACTGAAACAGACCAGTTGTATAATTTTGTCTGGTAATGCTGAAGGATGTGAGGTGGCACTGCAGCTTTGCAGAGTACACTTAGATTGCAGCAATGCAGAGATGTGATTCATACTCCACTCCTTAGACTTCATTGCACAGTAGTTTGCATTCATCTATTTATTTCGGTGCCAACTAGAAAGTGCAGTTTGTATTAGTTTGTTACACGAATATCTTAAGTTTCTCTTTAAAAGTGACCTGTGTAATGAAATATCAGTTTGTAGATATTGGAACAGTAATCACCTTGATATTAATCTGTTGAGAAGCTACTTTCATGCACACCTGCATACTGTTTGCTGTTAGATTAAATTCATCTGCAAGCAGGCAACCCTGGTTTAATAGTGCCACCTGTGAAGCCCTGAAAATTTCTTCACATTGACTGCAGAGATTTACAAAGGTGGCTCACTAGTATTTTCTCGGGCATTAAATGCCCGTCTTCGCAATGTCGGCATTCTCTGGATGTATGTAGAAAATATCTGGGATGTCTTGAGAGTAAATCATCTTCCTTTGTGGAAGATTGATCTCTTTGGTCAGAGAACCTAGCAAAGAAATCATATCTTATGTAAATGCCCTTCAAACAAAACTTCAATTCATAATATGGAGATCAAAATAACAATAGGAGTGCTGTTGTTTATATTTCAAATTAATGATCATGTTTAACAAACATTTACAAACTGTTTTAGAATTTAATGCGTTTTTAATTTGGCATTAGAATCTAAACTACAATAAGGTGCTAATGTGAAGTATTTACCTAAATCTTTATTGTGCTGAATTTGCTGAATACAATTACTGGAAATTTAAAATAAAAGATCATACTGGTAATACCTAGCAAGTCAGGCAGCATCTGTAAAGTGAGAAAACAAGGTTAATGTTGCAAATTGCAGACTTTTCATTGTAAAAGAAAGCCCAGAAACCACAATGATGGTTGCCTGAAATTGTTGAATTCAGTGTTATGTCCTGAGAGTGGTAACATGTCTATTGGGAAGGTGAGATGATGTCAGAAGCAGGGATGATCACTGATTCAGTACCATTTGTGACTCTTCAGATAATAAACCAGTCCACATCCAAATGCGACAAGACCTGGCAGGCAATGATGATATCCAACAAGAGAAAATCATTTATCATCCCCTTGACGTTCAATGGCATTACCATCACTGGGGGTTACCATTGACCATAAAGAGAATTGGGGTAGCCATGTACACAATTCAGTTACAAGAACCAGTCTGAGGTTAGGAATTCTGCAGCAAGTAACTCACCTCCTAACTCCCCAAGTGCCTGTCCACCATTTACAAGGCTCAAGTCAGGAGTGTGATGGAATACTATTAACTTGCCCGGATGAGTGCAGCTTGAACAACACTCAAGAAGTACAAAACTGTGCAGGACAAAGCAGACCATTTGATAGGCATCCCATCCACAATCATTCACTCTCTCCAGCAGGGATGCACTGTAGCAACTCTCCAAGACTTTCAAACAGCAGCTTTCCAACCCACAACCTTTACCAGCTAGAAGGACAAGGGCAGTAAAAGCATGGGAATACTGCCACTTGGAATACTTCCAAACCACCCATTATCCTGATATGGAAATATGTTGCTGTTCTTTTACCAGCAATGAGTTGAAATCCTGAAACTCCCTCCTTAACTGCATTGTGAGTATACCCACCCAACAAATATACCCACTGAAGAAGGCAGCTCACCACCATCTTCTCAAGG
>JAUZTB010000066.1:9754639-9767473 GCA_034780895.1 Rhynchobatus australiae
TGCCATTAAATTTGAGTTCCTGAGCACCAGAATGAAGAACTTTTGTAAAAACAATATAGCTAATTATTAGCATTGCATATCTTTGGATGTGAAAATTGCCAGTTGGAGGCTTTGCGATCAACTTTTTCCAAAATCTGGTACTTTGCTAATTTCTCAATGTACAAAGTTGTGCTTACATCTTCACAAGTAACAGCATTGAGGAACTGCGGCAATAAAAACTTGTTTATAATGAGATACCCATTTAACTTAAAACAGAATTTGAAGTTTTAATGTAATATGATTAACCTTTTGGTTGATATATTGTTGTGCTTGGATTTTGGGAGTTATCATATTCACTTGCCTTTTTATCCTGGCCCAGCTTTCTGAAATATTCATCACATTTATGTTATTTTGTTTAGCATTTTAAGCTAAAGTTGGTTTTAAAAAAAGTCAGTCAGAAAGTTGAAATCTTCACTCATGCATCTTCATTGCATTCGTGTAGTTTATTGAATGCATTAGACAGCCTATAATTCAGTGTGAGATGTTTTCTGTTGTTTTGTATGCAAGGGAATGGTTTAATTGCAACGAGCATATTTTAAAATAAACTACTTTAACTGTTGTCATAAGTTGAGAATAAAGATAAGGAGACATTGATTCTTTTGCTAGAATTTGTATTTCACCTGATAAAATTGAGACATTTTCTCTTAATAATCATTTTCCCTCTAAGCATTGATATTCGATGTCAAGCTTCCAATATCTAGAAACTATGCCTAAAAGCCATTATTTTTATCTGAATCCACCTTTGTCAAGAGTTTTCAACAGAGGAGCCATCACAGCGCAATACACTACTTGCCTTATTGATTTTCATAAATGCAGTTCTACAGCTTAAGTGGATGTGGTGTTGATTGATGGTTAATAGACAGGAATGGTCACTTGATGAGAAACAAGAGCAGGAAGTCC
Organism: Rhynchobatus australiae; assembly: GCA_034780895.1. Taxonomy (NCBI): domain Eukaryota; kingdom Metazoa; phylum Chordata; class Chondrichthyes; order Rhinopristiformes; family Rhynchobatidae; genus Rhynchobatus; species Rhynchobatus australiae. The sequence continues at coordinate 9,755,579 of JAUZTB010000066.1, forward strand.
TTTTCATATTTCCCATCCAAAGAGAGGAAGGGCCTGCCAATTGTAGTCACCAGGCATGACTTAGTTTGCTATATTTATTCCATGATTCACCAATTTCAACTGGCTTAAGTCTAAATAACGGTTGCCAAATAATTCTTAATTTTGTGTTGATTTGTTTAAGAATTTAAAGCATTTTTTTAAAAAATAAGACTTGTATGTTAACAAGCAGCAATTGTCCTGCATTGTTGAGCTCTACTTTTCTCAGCAATACCAATCTGACCCACCGTGAATATGCAGCCAAATGAGAAACTTTTGAAGTCTTGCTGATTGTGCTGGTGCATTTGTGACAATAATCTGTTGCTGAACTCCACTGTTAGTACCATCTTGCTGAGTGAGATTCCTTGGCATTATGCTGGGAGCACCCTTTTATTTGTATCAGGATTCCTGCCTGGAGATTAGAGGGAAAAGATGTTTTTGATTTTTTTGTTTTAAACTTTTCAAATATTTCCTGATATTTTAATGAGTTTTTAACATCCATTACAGTATAGTAGTTTTTGAATGTCTTTGAAAATTGTTATCATGGGCTTGGGAGGTATTGTCGCAATAATCTGGATGAGTAATATTGTAAGTGGTATACGTTGTGACGTTTTGTTTTCCTATGGTGATGGGAATGAATATTCCGGGTGGTAGATGTGATACCAGTTAAGCAGGCTGCTGTGTGTTGTCCTGGATGCTGTGGAGCTTTTTGAGGCGTGTTGGGATTGTACTTGTCCAAGCAAGTAGAAAGTTTACAAGAACACAAGAAAATAGAAGCAGGTGTAGGCCACCCAGCCCTCAAGCCCAGCCTGCCATTCAACATGATCATGGCTGATCTTCCCCAGACCACCTCAGTGCTGGATCCCCATGGCCCACAATCCCCAAATCTTTCAAGAATTTATCTACTTCCACTTTAAATGAACTTGCCTCCACAAGTCTCTGGATGGAGAATTAGAGATTCACTGAGTGAAGAAACTGTGTACATTACTGTTAATTGACTGGCCTCTAATCTTTTAACCATGTCCTCTCATTTGAGATTCTACCACTAGTGAAAATATCTCAATATCTTCCCTGTCATGTTCCCTTAGGATCTTGTATGTTTTAATAAGATCACATACTTCTAAACTAAAAATACAGATCCAGCTAGTTTAGCCTCTCTTGATGGGACAAGTCCTCCCATCCCAGGAATGAGACTGCCTCCAATTGCTGCTATATCCTCTTTCAGCCAAAACTGCCCAGTACTGTAAGTGTCCTTACCCTGTGCAATTGTAACAAAACTTATCTATTTCTAAGCTCCAACCATTTTGCAATGAAGGTTCATATGCCATTTCCCTTTTAACTACTTGCTGTCCCTTCCTGATAACCTTTTTGATTCATGCACAAAACTCCTAGATCCATCTGTACATCATTCATTTTCAGCCTTTCTATTTAAATATTAATCTGCCTTTTTATTCCTCTTATTTGATGTCGAGTATGCTCCAGCCTCAGCTTTTAGAATTCATGTTGGGCCATACCTGTGATGAGATCCAGCTTTTCTTGGAATCACATTTTCATGTTAACTGATTAATTGTCTTCAATTATTTACAACAAGATGTTACAGGACTGTGGATCTTTCACCTGATCTGTTGGTTTTGTATGCCTGTCTATTGTATGTTTTCAAGTTTAACATACATGTAATCCTGTGTAGCTCTGCCATGTTGGCAACTTTTAGGCATTCTTTCTGCATTTCTCATCGAACAGGATTTATCCCCTTCAGTGATAGTAATGATAAAGATGCCAGGCCACAAGATTAGATTGTGGTAGTGAACATTTCTGCTACTGCTTTGTGTCAGTGTTGCCATTCGGATGGCTTGTTTTGAAGTCCACTACCCAGAATGTCTCCTGGTAGTTTTGGTGATTCTTCCAACTTTTTGTTCAGTATGGATAAGCACTGATGCATTTGTAAAGGGAGGATGGTAGTTGATGATCAAAGGTTTCCTTGCCCATGCTTGACAATATCATGAAGCCTCATGAGGTCCAGAATTGATATTGAGTGCTGTCAGAGCTTCTCCCTCTCACCCTATACCATTGCGCAGCCATCTCTGGTGGGTTTGTCTTGATGGTGGGACAGGATATAGAGAGGGTTTGTGATGGAGGAGTCTTGTAAAGTATGATTTTTGTGAGTCTGACCATGTCAGATTGTTTCTTAACTTGTCTGCAGGACAGCATTCCTAATTTAGACAGTGTTCAGCAAATGTTTGTATAGGATTTTGCAAAGTCCTCCTTGCAAGCATCTATAACTAATTAGAACGAAAAAGTGTCTTGCAGTTACTGCTCACAATAAGCCCCTTCTACACAAAAAAACAAATGTACATTGGGTAACTACAGATTGCCTGTCATGTTAATTTTCCCTTCCATCCCCAATTTGACCTCTGTCTTTGACCTCCTACGTTACTGCATTGATGCCTGCTACTGTTCAAGGAACAGTACTTCATCTTCAGTCTTGGTGTAATGCAGTCCTCGGGACCCAATAATGAATTTAACAGTTTGAATTAACCACATTTTTTAAAAAATTTCCACATGCTTGGCTGTATCTTTCTCTGTTTCAATTTGTTTCTTTTTCTCTTCTGTCACTGACAGCTTGTTTTTAAAATAACTGTTACCTTGACAGCTTTGATCTTTTCCCCCATCACTGACACTCCCTCTGTTCTCTCCACACATCCACAATATAAAATGCACTTGTTTTCTCACTTTTCCATTTCTACTGAAGGGTCTTTGCAAAATGTGGACTATTTCTATCCCCAGTGATGCTGCTTGACCTGCTGAGTGCTTCCAGCATCTTCTGTTTTTGTTCTGTAGCTATAATCATTGGATTTGTAAATGTCATTTGTTCATAATAAAATTAATCCAAAGATGTACAGTTCAATTCTGATGGATGACTTAAAGCTTTTAAAGGAGAATGGTTTTGCCAATGATGTCAAAGGTTGCTGGCAGGTGGGAAGCATAAGGGATGTATAACTTTTCTCATATTTATGTAAGATGTTGTACATTACTTTGATCAGCCATTCTGATGCTGCTTAAGGTGGCTTTTACATGATTGACAGCTTTATCAAACGGAGGAGGAGTCTTGAAGGAGACAGAAGTGGTGAGCCAGTGTTCAGGAACTGTGGTTTGCTAATGCTGGAGTAAAAGAATTTCACAAGTGGTTTTGCAGCTCAAGTTCTGCCTGCTTGGATGATTGGATACTTTCTAGTTACTTCAGACAAACCTTTGTATTGATCAAAATGCTAATTCCAGCAGACAGGTTAATAACAACAGAGGAAATGAATCATAAATAGAAGCAGTAATAGTTGTTGGTCCCTCATGTTTGCACTGCTATTGAATGGCTAATCTTTTATCTTCATAGCCACTTTCCTGCACTAAGCCAATATATCTTGATTTCTTTGATATCAAAAAATCTATTGATCTGTCATGTATGTGCTTAATGACAGCCTCCACAGCACTTTTGAGTTCCAAAATTCCAAAGATTATGTTGCATATTATGTTTTTTGTAACTTTGGGTGGTATTGATTTCAAACTATATCTGAATCCATGTAATTATGTCCAGCTGATTAAAAGGTTGTAAAGAATGGAAAGAAATAGGCAATATTCTATTACTACACTTTTTTAAACAAGAAACGGTGATAAATTATTCTACTACATGCTTGTCCTCACCAATTCTCCACTGGGGGAAAAACATCTCATTTAACAAGTTGAGTAGACTGTTAAGTATGGGATTTAGTAATTGTTTAATTTTCAAATCTGCTTTAAACAATTAAATATATCAAGTTTCATGCTAATAAAGTGGTAGGGAAACATGGGAAACAGTTGTATGTTCTGGATGCAAACAAGGAAATCAGAAGATTGTATATCTAGCCTTTTTAAGTGGATCCAGAATGGAAATGTGAAATTGTATCTGCTTTGAAACATTCAAAAGCTAATTAATCTCAATCAAAATATTGTTCATTTATAAAGTCAAGTATCCCCCTGTTGAAATAAAATAATGGATGCAGTTTTATAGTCATTACATGGTAGATATTGTTTATGGTTCTGTGACATTGCAATGGACCACTGTTTATTAAACTCATCTCACTCCTGGCTGTGCATCACTCCAATGTTATCCATAATCCAGTTTGGACATAATTTGAGCAAATTTCTATGTAAATTTTTATTGTTGTGCAGCCGTTTAGCATGAGTTAACATGAATTTCTGTATGTAATATCCTATGAAGTAATCTGTAGAAATGCATTCCCTTTTTGACATTTTGGGACATTTTTAAGTAGTAAGAACGTGTCATGCTTAAAGAGCTTGCAGGAATCTAAAAGATGGCACGGCCTAGTGAGTGGGAGGGGGATAGAGTTGATGGCAGGGAAATGGAATTTGTAGCTAGAATCAAAGACAATGGCTTTCATCTGCTGAATTTAATTGGGGAGAATTTTTGCCAATGAAGTGGCGCTGTTGTTAGCAATCCTCTGGCTATAAGCTCGGGCTATTTTGCATTCCTTGATCTTTGGACATGATCTCTCTTTACAAAGAACAGGACCTCTTATTGCTTAATATAATTTAGCCAGACGTGCTGATGGATGGTTCAAGAAGTTCAACACCAAAGATATTCAAACCTGTGATTCTAGCACATGGGAGCAAGTTGAAAGGTACAGGATGGGTGATCGCTTGTGCACAGAAGGGCAATATCTTTAATGGGGACAAGGGTGTTAAAGGTATTGGAGAGAGTTTAATTTGGCAGAGGGGTATCTATGGAAATGTGATGTTCTGGTCAGACACAAGGTAGTTAGGAATTTGAAAGTAACAATGAATAAAATGATTTAACGAAAAGTGGCGTGCATGTTGGACACTTCTTCCTGTGTTATAAATACTTAAGTAGAGAATAGTATACAAAATATTCCAAAGGAACAAAAAACAGAAAATCAGTATCTGTTGAAAGAGGAACGATTACTGTTTAAGAACTAATGAAGGGCCTTTGGCCTGAAAAACAAACTCCTTTTCTCTTTCTGCAGATGCTGCCTGACATGCAAAGTGTTTCTTGCACTTTATTTCAGATTTCCAACTGAAATTTGCAATTTTTTGATTTTCTGGAGTTAATTTAATTATTGGGGGAGGGCTGCTTAGCAACATTAATATAAGCAAGTTAATAATGAAGCCAACAATACACTAATTACAAATTTTCAGGATCAGATGCTTTTCATGTCTGTGTTTTGAAGGATTAGTTGAGAACTTTGATGCCCTGTGATCTAAAGTTTCCAGTTTGTTCATTTATGTAATATGGCAGGAATTGACATTAATTGCCTTTCCCTGATTTGCCTTTATGAAGATTATGTTGGGTGCGATTAACATTGTAGTCCTTCTGGTTAAAAAATACTCTGGTGTTGGTAATTAGTTCCTAGATTTTGAACCTGGTAATGAACGTAATTTAGAGGGGGAAGGGAAGCAAAATAGCCCTCAAAGCCAGAGAATTGTGGTCAGTGGTTCCTCCAATAATCAAAGTTCCTTCCAACTAAATATTGGGATGTTCATTTTCTTTTCGATTGGAAATTATACATGCCTCTGCAGAATTTTGAATAAATTGAGAGAAGGGAGTTAGAGAAAGCGAAACAATTAGCTGAATGTCAGTTTTGTCAGAGAATTACCAGTCTGTAATTAAAATGGAGTGACTGAATACCATGAAAATCTTAAGTTAATCGTAAGTGAGTTGACATCGATTTGCCATGGGTAAGATTGCCTGGAGGCTTCAAGTCTTTATTTTTAAAAAAAAAAGGCTAAATGAGTGAACAAGAGGATGTTTGTAGATGGTGGGGCAAATTTTGCTGACAGGGATCAGCTGTTCCAATTGGACCTATCAAATTTCAGCCATTTAAATCTCAGTAAGTCTCAGAACCTTGTACTCGTGTGGCCAAATGCAGAACTTGTGAGACTTGCATCATAACAGATGGTGGGGCATCTGTTACTGCTCTGTCTCTAGAATCTTCCTCTCCAGTCCTGTGCCAGATCAGACCTGGAGTAAGATCAGAGTCCCATTCATCTGAATGAGGATTCTTGCCCTGCATTTTAAGAAAAGTAAAGAGATTACATTTTGTTGATGTATTTAAACATATTTAGTGTTTTAATGTTTTTTTAGTTAATTTGCTTTCTTTAAATCAATTGCAACCGTTGTAATAGTTTTTCAATGTCTCTGAATATCAGTCATAAATTACTCAACCCCAGCTTGGCCTTCTGCCAAAGGGTCTTTGCTGCTGAGGTTTCATTACTGGCCTCCGAGAGTGGAGGGTCAGTGTGATCAGTTCTTTGAATCCAGACCAAGAGCAAGTACTGCCACTAGGATCTTCTGGGCAACTGACGGGTCCAGCTATAGCTCGTCTACCATTTCTAGAAAGTAATTGATATCCCCAAAAAAGAGACCATTAGCCAGAGTTAAAACTTGTAGAATACTGAAACCATACCTGGAATACTTTGACAGCTCTGAGCACCACATGTTAGGAATGATATGTTAGCACCAGAATAATACCTAGACTAGGATTACATTCTCTGTAATTTAGAAGGATATGGAGTGATTTAGTCAAAACTTTGTATAGAAAATGAGAGAGTGAAAAACAGTTTTGGCTTGGGGATTGTTGGGCTGAAGGACGTAATAAAGTTAGACCAGGTTTTTGAGGAGTGAAGCTGGGAAACACAACCCCGAAAAGGTTTGTATAAGTTTGGAACTCTTGTGCAAACAATGCTTAATTCTGGGCTGATTGTTAATTTTAAGCCTGAAATTTTATTCTCAGATTTATAGCAAAGGTGCTATAAATAAAATGGGGGTGGGGGGGTGGAGGGAAGGCAGGTTTATGAAATTGAAATGTAGATCATCCATGATATTACTGAAGAGTGGAACAAGCTTCATACCAAAGTCACAGTAGCAAACCATTGACGATGTCTGTGCTGACCAAAAATGAGTCAGCTTCCAGCACAAGGACTGTAGCCTTGGGTCATAGTTCTTGTACTTTTCAGATGTGATTAGGGATTCTGCCTCTATCACCCTTTCATGTGATGAGGTCCAGATCTCTTTCATATTCAAGGGAAAGAAAAGTTTTGTTCATTTCCTCTCAGCTTGATGAGTGAAATGGCTCTTCCTGATCCACTTATGTGGTATGAGCTGTATCTTTCTGGTCAAACTACCCACCTGCTTGCTCCGTCAGGCACCTCCTGCCCCATCTGTGCAAGAGACTATGATTCCTACATTGGCCTCATCAGTCACCAAAGAAACCACAAAACTGGAGTAAAAGAGTCATCTTTAATCCTGAGGAAGAATCCTGGTTTGGCTCTACCAGAAAAAGGAATATATATAGAAACAAGAAACTGCAGATGCTGGAGTCCAGACCAACAAACAAGATGCCAGAAGAACTCGGTCCAGAAGGTGGGTCAGGCAGCATCTGTAGAGGGAAATGGACAGTCAGTATTTGAAGTTGAGACCCTTCAATCTGGATTGGAAGATAGAGGGGAGATAACCAGTATAAATTGGTGAGAGGAAAGGGTGGTGGAGCAACAGCTGGCAAGTGATAGGTGGATCCAGGTGAGGGGTGATAAGCAGGTGGAGAAGGAAAGAGTGGAAATAGTGACAAAGGCTGGGAGGTGATAGGTGGAGGCAACAAAGTGATCAAGTGGTGGATTTTGATCAGAAGAAGGTGGAGCATGGAACCGTCTATGGGAGATGGGGTGAGCAGATGGGTGTGAACAGAGCGCAGATTTATGAACGGTAAATTGTGTTTGTCTAATATACTGAGTTCTTTGAGGATGTAACCAGTAGAAAAGAGGGAACTGGTGGATGTGATATATTTGGGTCAACAAGATAAGGGCATATGGAGTTAAGGGTAATATACTGACATGGATTACAAATTATCAGACTGAAAGCACAGCAGGAATAAACAGATAATTCTCAGATTGACAGGCTGTAGCTAGTAGCATATCACTTGGTGCTTGGATCCCAGCTATTCACAATCTGCATCAATGTTTTGGCTGAGGAGATCAAACATTTTTTTCCTCAAGTTTGTTGATGATAAACTAGGTAGTATTGTGAGTATGGAGTCAGGTGGGGTGAGAACATTGCCAGCAGAACATAAAGTGGAAAAATGTAGGTCATCCACCATAGTGAACATAATAGAATAGCAATGTATTTGTGAAATGATAAAAAATTGTGTAGTTTTAATTTTCAAAAGGACATAGGTGTGTTTGTATGCCAGTCACTTAAGACTTATATGCTGATATAGCAAGCGTTTAGAAGGGCAAATGATACGCTAGGTTTTGTAACAAGTGGGTTTAATTTTAAAAGTAAGGAAATCTTATTGCAACTGTGTGAAATCTTGGTGATAGTGGCACCTGCATTATTGTGTACAATTTTAGCCTCCTTGCCTGAGAAAGGATGCACTAGTCATAAAAGTGCACTGATTGTTAACTAGACTAATTCCAGGGATAATGGATTGAGTAGAGTAGACTGGGACTGTATTCTCTAGAGTTCAGAAAGAGAGGTGATCTCTTTGAAACTTATAAAATTGTTAAGGGGATTGACAGGTTAGATACAGTGAGGATGCTTCTGACTGAGGAAACTAGGACAAAAAAGGCACAATTTGAGAATAAGGGCTAGGATCATGAACCCTTGGAATCTTCTACCATGGAGAGCTGAGAAGGCTCAATCATTGAGATTAGTAGATAAGTAGATATCTGGATATTAAGGAAATGAATGGAAATGGTGAGAGTATTGGAAAATGACAGGAAGGATTAGATTGCCCATGATTTTGACGAATAGTGGAGAAGACTTGAAAGGTCAGATGGTCTACTATTACTTATGTTCTAAGTTGCTAATTTTCTGTGTTAATTGCTATAATTTAAATTATGGGGTTATTCAGTTTTTGTTGGAGAATGTGCATTGAATTTTCATTTAAAAGTTATACATCCATCTTGAACTAGAGGACAAATATTATCTAGCAAACACTGCCAAATGTTTATGGGGCGAGGTCAACAATTATCTTGTTGTCATGAACTATATGATTAAATTCCCTGAAGAGCAGTAGTTGTAACTGATGGTATGCTAAACAATTACTCCAAAGTAAGCAAAAGAATCTGTAAAATGCTTTGATTTGACTATTATTTGATATGTTCACTATACAATTAGTTTTTAAATGAAATACAGAACAGGCATTGAATATCTTGCACTCAGTGTTGCAGTTTCAGCAAAGTTGGTGAACAAGTTTTCCAGTTCTATGAAATGCACTGCTATTAATCAGTTGTACAAGTTCCGGAATATTGTTCTGGGTAAAGAAATTGCATATTTTCATTCTATTGTTCATTGAAGTATGGGGGGGATAAAACAGCTCTTTATTTAAAACTTGCCTTCTCTTTCATTTCTGAAGAAAATAGTCATTACATTTAAACTCAGTCACAGTGGGAGTTTGGTTACGCGCCATCCTGTAACGGTTGCTGAAAGACTGCTTGTGAATGTAAAAATGCAGTAATTATAAAACATTTAGTGACGTTGCTGTGCTTTTGATGACAGTTGAAGGGCAGATCGTGGCAACAAGGATTTGGACTTGTGCTGTTTTGAAGGTGATGTAATGCCACAAGGAGCAATATACTTCATCTTAGTCATGCTGTATGATAATAGAATCTCTTGTTTTATGTGTGTGTAACTGTCTGTTGGCTGCTGTTTTCTTAGTGATTGTAGACTTATTCTAGCATACAAATGACTCAAAACAAGGGAATGTATGTGCTTGTATTTGAGCAATGACCTGAGCTCAAACTTATAATTCCAATTCATCATGATGCTTCAAGTTTCTTTGACCATTTCAATAAAAAAAACACTACTATCGTTCTTTACAAAATTAGTTACTCTGCAGATGTTCATAAATGCTATAGTTTTAAGTTTTTATTTGTAATATCTTCAATTGGCTATTTAGATATGCAAGTGCAGTAAACTTCATCTGGTGGAATGACAGTCTAGAGCTACTTGTGAGAAAGTGAGAAGAAGAAGGTTCACAAGGACAGAAGGATTATCTTCTAGTGGGGGGAAGTAAATTTTTGCTCAAATTGTGCAGCATTTACCAGTCAAGTCCTGGGAGTGAAGGATCGTGGATGGGGAAAAGAATAAAAAGAATTGCAGAGAAAAATACTTAGATTAGAAATTAGAACAAAATACTTCTAGTTCATAAAATTTAAGATGTCTAATATATTGATTCATATATCAGGCTGAGAATTGGAATTGTGTAAAATGCTACTTTGTTAAAGACTTGCCTGAATTTTCTGCAACAAAAAAAACTGGAGGAACTTGGCAGGTTAAACAACATCTGTGAAAGCAAAGAGAGAGTTGATATTTCAGCTTGTTACCCCACATCAAGACTGAGAGCATGGAAGGAAGCAATTCCTGCCTGGTGCAGCTTGATGACTGACGGTGGAGTGATTTTGATTCTGGAGTGGGAGTAGTTTAGGTTCAACTGTTTCTCCTTTCTTCTGTAGATTAGGTACATTCCAGCAGGAAAAGTATGAGATGTCCAGTACTGCAGAAAGAAAAATCAAAAGTATTGGGATAAGGCACCCTTGCTTGACACCAATCTATATGGAGACTGGGTTTGTTACAAACCTGTTAGTTAAGGCCATGGCTTGCATACTGCCACCATGCAAAGGTAGGAAAGAAAGAAATTTGAGGCAGCCACAGTTGAGAAGAATGTTCCACAGTCCCCCTCTTCAAAGGAGTCAAAGGGTTTTGTAGGATCAAAACAGGTTGTGTATACTAGTTGGTGCTCTTCATTATCTCTTGAATTTATCAGACAGAAGATTACTGGACTAGTAACCAGAAATCTGAAATAACAGAAACCCCAAGTTCAAATCTCATCCAAGCAGCTGAATATAAAATCAGTCAATCATATATAATTTTTATATTTAAAAAGAGTAATAATGACAATAAAACTACTGGTTTCTTGGTTAAAAGAAAAACCCCATCTGGTTCATATTGTTCAGGAGAAGGTGTCTGCTTATCCCTGCCTGTCCTAATTGATATTCCAGAATCCCTAGCAAAGTCATTCACTCTAAAATAGCTTAGCAAACCACTGGGAATGGGTGACAATTGCTGGCCTTGCTGATGATGCCCATATCTTGATAATTGAAGCGTTAAATAAAAGTACCTTTTAAACATACAAAATTCTGAAAAGTTTAATTGGATTTCCCCTAGCTGAGGACTCCAGAACTAGGGATCACAACCTCAAATAAGAGGTATAAGTTCTCTGAGGTGAATTTTTGGAATTCTCTACTCCAGAGAGTTGTGGAGACTCTGCCATTGATTTCATTTAAAACTCAGATTGATGGATTTATGGATATAAGAATTAAGGGATATGGGATAAGGCTGAAACATGGTGTTGAGCAGAAAACCAGCCATGATCTTTGAAAGGTGCAGCAGGCTTGAGGGGCTAACTGCTCCTATTTATGTTCTAATGAGCATGTCTACTGTGCCTCCTAGATGGGAAGAATCCACACCATGATTCAGGAAGCAACTCTTTAACCACTGGACAAGAAGATGCAGTTTGGAACTTCTGCCACAACTATGCAATATTCAAGAAAGGACACAAATATAACTGTGATAACTACAGAGGGGTGCCCCTCTGAAAATCCAAGCTGCATCCTCTTGTCAGATGTTAGAGATGAAGTTATGAATTTATGATTGAAGTTCTTCTCTGTCGAGGTTTAGACCAGGGATACCATTTGTTCCTTGGGCTTTGTGCTTCAGTTTACATGTGATCTTATCTCGTTAGCCCAGGATGGTGCTGAGACTCAATCATTTGGTTTATTGTGGGATGAAGTTGAGGATACTCAGGTCAAGGATAG
>JAUZTB010000066.1:10117870-10130278 GCA_034780895.1 Rhynchobatus australiae
TTGTTTTTGTTCACTTATATGCCCGTATATTGCCATCCCTAATTGCCCTTTACAAGGTAGTGGTGAGCTGCCTTCATGAGCCATTGCAATGGTTCTGATAAAGGTGCTCCTGGAGTTCTACCGGGTAGCAAATTCCAGGAATTGGACTTGATGAAGGAGCAGTGATATATTTCCAAGTCAAGATAGTGTTCAAGTAGGAGTGGAACCTGCGGATGGTGATGTTTCTTTGTGCCTATGTCTTTCCCGTACAATAGGTTGTTTCCCATCAGCTGGACTGAGGCCTGCCTAAGTAACCCGATCTCAGCAGGACCAGACTACGTGTGTTGGGTTTGGGCTAGGTTTGGTGTATGTGCTGACGAACACAAGATCTGGTTCAAGTCCAGCAGTGCCACGCAGCCAGAGAATAGGAGACACAAATGGAGAAAGAGAAAGGTCTTCGACCTGAAGTGAACTCTGTATCTCCTTCCACAGCTCTGTGTTTCCAGCACTTTCTGGTTTTATTCCAGAACTCCAGCATCTGCAGTTTTTTAAAATTTTCATTTACTAGAGAAAGAGAGGTGGTAGGTAATCAGAAACACAGTCAGCGTATACTGTATGGAGTGTGCAAGGGAATTAGTTAAATGACACTCAGCTGGAGTTCATGAGACTTGTTTGCATCGAGAAAGATAACCCCATCCATTTCACTGGAAGGCTGGAGTTATAAGAAGAAACTTGATAAAGTGGGGCTGTTTGTCTTAGAGCGTAGGCCTGCTGCATTGTGCAGAGGTTCCCAGCCCCACAAGGCAACTCAAGAGAGGAAAAAAATCAATCACCAGTTGTCTGTTGTCATCAGACCCAGACAAGTCCCCTCCCTGACTCCTGCAGGATATATCAGGAATATTCTGCCATTTTCTCTGTTGTTTAAATAACAGGAAATACTCACGATAAGTTCTGTTAATTAGATCTAATGATGACTCATCTCTCCATAATTTGGCATGCCCCTCAGATGTTCAACAACAATGACAGGAAGCCTGAGCAAGTAGGAAATTGCTAGTGAGCTATCCAGATAACTTCACGGCATCTGAGATCATAGAATTATTATGTCACCAAAGGTCTTCAAATCCATGTCAACTCCTCGAACAGCAATCCTGTCAATCCCAAGGCTCTTCACGTTACTTTCCCACAAGTGCCAATTGAATCCCCATTTGAAAGCCCTGGTTGGCTCCGTTGCCACCTCATTTACAGGCAGTGAGTTCTAGGTCATTAACTATCTCTTGCGCAGAGAGAGCACCTTAAACAAGGTGCTCCACAGAAGAGCAAGGCAGCTGCCATCGCAGGGGTATGGAACAATGAAAGTGTGTGGTAAGTGAACTGGAGTTTGTACCGTGTGCTTTGTGTAGTGTAAAACATTGGCAGAGATATGATGTGCTACTTCACATAACCTTGCTGCTCTTATACTGGGTTGGTGAGGAAATTTAAACCAAGTTTGATTAGAATGCAATTAGATGGGCTTCCTCAAATTTCACACACCTGCTAAACACACAATGGACTAACACACCCCTTAGATATCAGGCTTAATTCTCTAGAAACCCTGGCTAAATCTGTCTACATTTCAGATTACTGATGCTGCCCTTTTTACCATTTCTTTAATATTCACACATCCCCAGTGGGAAAGATGAGAATGAGTATCTGCTGACAGATCTGCAGGGACCAAATTGTTGAATCAAGTCCTTTTATGCCTGTGGTTTAAACAAATCCATTGTACAAGCACTTTATTCATTTTCTTGTATCTCAGTGAAACCTGAAATGGCCATTTTTCTATTTGTTTCCTTTCTGGTGCTAAACTCTGTAAATCCCAAAGGTTGAAATCAGTTTTTGTTGACTCCAATAGGGAGCGATGACAGGTGACATCTGCTGTCATTATTGCCTACAACAGCATTTAGCAGCTTTTAACATGTGTAGGTTTGACATTGTGCTTTGCTATACAAAGAATCTCAATAAAGCGACTTGTCACTACTGACAAGCCCAGATCACAAAGCGCATCCTATTATTGCAACTCTCTTTGCCTGGTTCCTCTTGAGATTGTTGATCTCTTTATTTGCCTTCTCCAATCTGCCATCCCCCTGAAGGAACCCATTACATTGCCATTTGTTGACTGGGATTGGGCAAACTTTTTTACCTCAAAGTTGCCATCCTTCAATTATCTTTTAGCATTTGTTTGTGGGATGTGGGTGCAATTGACAATGCCAAACTGGCCCCGAGGGTGAGAGCCAACCACAGTGACACGTCTGGACTCGCATGTGAAACAGACAGGGTTTAAGAGACACAAGAGACTGCTGGAATCTGCAGCGACACACAAGATTGTCCATTTCCCTCCAGAGATGCTACCTGACCCGCTGAGTTCCTTCAGCGTCTTGTGTGTTGCCTTATAAATGACAGATTTTTCTTCCCTGAAGAACGTTAGTCAACCAGAGGCATTTTTACAACAATTTGATCATTTCACACTCAGCAAATTTAGTTAGTAACTTGAAGTTAAATTTCCAAGCTTTGAGCTCATTTCTCCTGTAGCGACCAATATGCCACCACACCCTGTCTGAGGAGAGAAAGACAGCACTGGTGATACAACTGTCAGACTGGCACCAAACCCTCACCTCCCCCCCCCAACATTCACCCCTGGGCACTCTACTTTGGAGATAGATCTAAAGCAGGAAATCAAGCTGACTTGATCCTGGCACGAACTGAGGCACAATTCCCTCATTATTGCTGTGCCAACTGTGATCTACCAGCTCAGCACAGACTACAGGCACAAATAGCATCCGTCCAGAATTTTGTGGCAGAGTTCCACACTTACCAGCTGAACCTATGGAAGTTATGACTATTTATTTTTAATCTGCACTTCCATTACATTTTTGTGACTTTGAGACAGACTTAGTTTCATGGTTTGAGGTGAAATAGTCACATTAGGAGAAATTCCTCTGTGGGCATTGACTTCAAAGGAACTGAATGTTGGGAAGCCGATAGCTAAAACCAGAAAGTGACAAAGTCTTTCTCCTCAACTACTGCATTTCATGAAATAATAATTATCATTATACTATTTTATTGTGGGTTACTATACTTGTCCAAATTACCTCTTCTCTTTGAAAGGCAACAGTTTTTTGCTCATTTGGCACAATCTTGTCTTGGCAAAGAACTTACATGGGTCTTAACAGCACATGTCAGCAAGGCTGAGCGCTATGTCCCTCTCTCTCCACAGATTTTCACAGGGTTGGGGAACCAAGAACTAGACGGCATAGATTTAGGGTGAGAGGGGAAAGATTTAATAGGAACTTGGGGGTTAACTTTGTTTTACCCAAAGGGTGGTATCTATGTGGAATGAGCTGCCAGTGGAAGAGGCTGAAGCAAGCACAATAACAACCTTTAAAGGACAGTTGGACAGGTACATGGATTGGAAAGTTTTTAGAAGATTATGGGCCAAACGCTGGAAAACGGGACTAGCTTGCTTGGATGGGACATCATGGTTGGCATTGACCAGTTGGGCTGAAGGGCCCATTTCCATGCTGTAAAATTCAATGACTCTGTGCTGCCTGACCTGCTGAGTATGGCACTTGCTGCTTTTATTTCAAAAGCAAGACTTTTGTTGGTTTTTAGATCAATAGCAAGTCATCCCCTTCAGCAGGCTCCATGACGGTATTTCAGTGAGAGTTACCAGACTGTGCAAAGATCTAAAACCCTGAACAACCTCCCCAATACGTGCTGGTGCCCAACCACTGACAGCGGACCCGTCAGTGTCCAGGGATTGAAAGCACAACCCTCATGTCCTGTAACAGTTAGCTACTTGCTGAGCCTTCAGAAGTAACTCTCTCTTTTTCATTTTGTTTCTACCTCAACAACAACTTACATTTACGCAGCACCCTTAAATATAACAAAAACCTCTTTGGAGAAATATCATGAAGTAAAAATAACATTGAGCCACATAAGGTACAGTAACAAAGCTTTCGACCAAACGCCTCCATTACGCGTGGCACAGTGGGTAGGGCATCAAGTAAAAAAGTACAGAAACAGGCCCTTCAGCCCAACTGCTCCTTGCCAACCAAGCTGGTCCCATTTGCCTGCATTTGGCCCGTATCCCTCTAAACCTTTCTTATCCACGCACTTACCCAACTGTCCCGAACCACTTCCTCTGGCAGCTCGTTCCGTATACCCACCACCCTCTGCGTGAAGAAGTTGCTCCTCAGGTCCCTTTTAAATCTTTCCCCCGTCAGCTTAATCCTAAGCCTTCTGATTTTGGTTCCCTTTCCCTGGGAAAAAGATCGACTGCATTCATCCTAACTGTGCCCCTCATGATTTTATACACCTCTATAAGGTCACCCCTCAGTCTCCTACACTCCAAGGTCCCAGCCTCTCCCTATAACTCAAGTTCACACTGTTGCCTCACAGATCTCTGTGTTCCTCCAGTCTCAGATACAACCATCACTAGTTTTAATTGCTGCACCATTAGTAGCCATCCCTTCAGCTGCCTGAGCCCTGGACTCTGAAGTTCTTCCCTACACCCTTCCTTCTCATTGGCTATTTGCCTTCCCTTCACTTTGAGCATAAAAATTATCCTTGCCCTCTGCAGAAAGAATAAATTAAAATTTAAAGTCGAACTGAACCAGAGGGAAAGGCAAACTGCATCTAAATAGTGGCCTTGCAGGGTTAGAAAGGAATTACTGATGTGTGCAATGCAATCACTGAACAGTGACTGCCCCAGTACTGAGGGGAGTGAAGTGCAGAGTGCCCACAGTTCACGGACAGGCAGAAAATAGTTGAAGTGTGTGGAGGGCTTTAATATCCCCTGTGGGGATCAACGCGCTTCAAAAGATCAGGAAACCTGTGACAGAGCGTCTCCAAGGGCTGGGGAGCGGAAACTCGGTGCAGCAGAGACAGCTGCGGAATCAATAGCTTCCACCTGAGACACTGTGACAGAAGGGTCCTGGCTGCAACTCGTAAAGCTTCAGGGACTTGAAAATGCCAGGAGTTGAGCTGTGGCAGCATTGACTGGAATGAGAAACGTGTTCAACTCCTGTTTCAGTCAGTGAGGTTTTTTCCCCCTGTTTTGTATTACTTACAGCTGGTTTGTTTCACTCTGACATTACATGTGTGAAAACTGCTTTCCTGAGTTTACTCTGGCAGAGCCAATATCCTTGACAATACTCTGAGCTAAATGGAAATCTCCCTGTCCATCTACTGTCTGTTGTTCTCTTTTCCTTTCTGTGTCCAACTGTGTGTTCACCTCTGTCCCCATTTCTCAGTAAACATCTGCTTAGATTGTCATGTTTCTTCTACTTTCATAATAGCCCAGATGAGACAACCTAATCGGGAGATCTTGGAAAGGTCTTTAAGCAGTTCCTGAGTTGTGGATTCTTTTATGCAGCTTGTGTTTTTGTGCTTTATTTTTCATTCCCCATTTTGATGACTGAGGGTTAAAATTCCGTACCCTGATCCCCATCCCAGGGTTGCCACTGACCAAGCTGCTGCAAGATGTACAAGAAATTTTCGAGTTCTCTTAATTCCTCCTTTTTCTCAGGAAATGGGATCAAGGATGACTTGCTTCCATTGTGGTTCTGTGGTGTCTGCAGGGTCTTCCACGGGTGGGCCAAGAGGTGCTTGACTGGGTGGAGGGGTAGTTTGTGAGGTGGTGCAACCCCCACTTTCATTCAAGCCGAGCTTCCCATCACAGCATCCCGAATGCTCCTTCTCCACTTTGAAGGGCCACAGACCAGATTTCCCAACAACTAGTGGGAATGTGAAAATTGTTTTTCCCCAAGGCGGCTTTAAGTATCTCCTTGAATCTTTTCCTGTGCCCATCCGATAATCTATTGCCCTCACAGAGCTCAGAGTAGAGCATCAGTATCAGGCAATGCAAGCAACATGGGCTGCCCGACAGAACCAAATGAGTGTAATTAGGAGCAAAAGAGAAAAACAAACTGCTGGAGGAACTCAGTCCGTTAGACTGCATCTGTAGCGGGAAATGGACAGTGGGCAGTTCCAGTCAAGACGTCAACTGTCCATTTCCCTCTACAGATGCTGTCTGATCTGCTGAGTTCATCCAGCAAATTGTTTTTTGCTCCAGGTTCCAGCATCTGCAATCTCTTGCATCTCCAGTGTGACCAGGGCCTCGATGGTAGGGATGTTGACTGGGAGAGGACATTAATGTCAGCTTGCTTATCCTTCCAGTGAACTTAGAAGCTTTGCCACAATTGGCCTGTGGGAACAAGGTATTGACAGGAGGAGAAAAGCAGGAGGAGAGGCAACACTTGCTGCTTGGCTCAGATGCACAGCAGCTGCAGTGGACACCATCCACAAAATGCATTGCAGCAACTTGCCGTAGCCTCATCTACAGCACCTCCCAAGCCCCAGACCTCTACAGGATCAATGCCACTTATACAACTACCACACTATCCTGACTTGGAAATGGTGTTCAGTGCCACTGCTGGGTCTAATTCCTGGAAAACCTTCACACAGCACTATGGGAGCAACTTCACCATGTGGCTTAGGGTGCCAGCTCACCACCACCTTCTGAACGAGCAGTGAATCCTGGCACTGCCAATGATGCCAACATCCTGTGAATAAATAAAAGTGATCTCCTTGTGCTTGGCTGTGAAACGACAACTTAGCACGTGCCATGTTCTGGCTGGCCCTCCCGGCTGAGAATCGGTCACTGCTAGTTAAAGGAGAAAATGTAAAAGAATGAAGGGTTTCAGTGTCTTTCATCATCCGAATTACCCACCTTGTAAAACCTCGAAGTATATTCTTTATTTCAAAAACAAACTTTATCCATAATAAAAGTATATACGAAAGGTTAAACACTCTTCACATTCTTAGTGTCATTTGGTCAATATATTCAGTTATGTTAACACATTTTTAAACCAGAGCACCATTGCCACTCATATGACCCCCTGAGTGACGCACCCTTCCCCACGATTTGGCCATTCTGTGTCCAGCAGCAGAAGGACCATAGACTGTCATCCTCCCCAACAGAGCTAAGAAGCTGCAGACGAGGGATGACCAGTTCAGCCTGCCTGACTCAGTGGCTCTGTCCTGACTGGAGCCCCCAACGCTGCCTCAGAAGCATCTCGCTTTTAAGGTAAAGTTGCACCACCACAACCTATTGAAATTGCAGAATTCCCATTGATGTAACCCTGTTGTTGCATTTCCCCTTCCCCAGCTTCCTGCCTCTCGTAAGTGCTGTACCAAGGTCAGCTGATTGATGCGATTTTAGTGATGACGGTGGAAACACATTTTAAGTGAGATTTAAAAGCTTTTAAACTTCCCCTGCTTTCTGATGTTGGGGACCAAATTAACCTCGTGCTTTGTGTAAGCAAACCACTCCAGAATTTCTAAAGGCTTCCAAGAACAACGATCTATTTCGTGACAGGATTGCGGAGGCTAGCTCTGTGGATAAAACAAACGCCGCAGGTGGCCAGACTGGTTGACTCCTCGCCATCGCATAGCTGTTCCATTTCTCCCAGTCTACAGCCTGCACTTGGGGCTTTCTGAAGCTCTGTTCTCTCAAAGTATGATGGTCAATTTTTGGATTGCTCATACAAACTCTCATGCAGACAGGGGTGTCCAGCCGTGTTAATGTACATAGAGTCAGCCACTCTTCCTGCAGGTATTACGACCGTCACTGTTGTCAGCCTGGAGGCAGAGTGGCCCATTTGCAAACAGCAATTTAATAATAACTAGATGATCTGTCTTTGTAATGTCGGCTGAGGGCGAAGTATGGGCCAAGCCACCAGAGATAACTTCCTCGCTCCTCTTAAAAACAGGGCCGTACAATCTTTTGCATCCACGTGAGAAAACAGAAGGAGCCTTGGTTTAGAGCTTCACTTTGGGGAAACTTTGACGAGGCAATGCTCCCCCTGTCCTGTCCTGGAGTGTGAGTCTGGATACTCGCGCTCACGTCAATGAAGTGGGCCTTGGAGCTGGAATTTTTCCGACTTGGGTGAGACTGCTCCCAAATGAGCTGCAACCAACGTGTTAAGATGTTATTATGGAACAATTCGGAGTATCCAGAGCATTTTTGAACTCTGTGCTGAAACATTGTCCGTGTAATTTTCTTCTCAAGGACAATGATGGATAAAACACCGGATACTCTTACAGTCTTCACAGTCCAACATTTACAGTTACCGTTAAATTAGCAGAGTTTTGGATGAGGAAGGATGAAGGCGTTGAAGCGGGGTGGTGTGATGAAGGAAGACATCAGATTCTTTCACTAACATTTCTATGTGGTGAAATGGACAAGGGGCAGATACGAACATGTGAATTAGAGGTAGGAGGAGTAAAACTTTGCCTCCCGAGCCTGTTCCAGCATGCAATGAAATGGGGTGACACAACTGGGCAGTGAGCCGAGCTGTTGCCTCAGATCCAGTGACCTGGGTTTAATCCTGACTTCTGCTGCTGCCTGTGTGGAGTTTGCATGTTCTTACTGGATTTACTGCAGCTGCTTTGGATTCCTCCCACAACTCAAAGCTGTGCAGGTTGATTGGTTGCTGTAAAATTGCCCCTAGTTTGTCAGTAAGTGATAGAATCTGGGCAGGGTGGTGGTGGGGGGGTGGAATTTGATGGGAACATGGAGAGAATAAAATGGGATTATTGCTTGATGATTGGTACATACTGATTGGCCAGAGTGAATGTTTCTGTGTTGTAGGACTCTGATTATATGACTCAAATCATGATAGGGCTGATTATAACCTCAGCTCCACATTCCCGTCCACCCCCTTCATTTTTAACTATGTCTGGCTTAAATGTATTCAATATTTCTGCTTCCACTGCTCTTTGAGGAACAAAGTTCCAAATGCTCATATTCCTCTCTGTCTTAAATGGGTGGCCCCTTATTTTTAAACAGTGTCATCTTGTTCCAGATTCTCTCGTGTGAAAGCCACCTCTCCATATCCACACTGTTAAGGCCCCTCCAGAATGTCATGTGATTCAATCAAGTCCCCTCATTCTTTTAAGTTCCAGTCAAAACTCGCTCAGCCTCTCTAACTTTCCCTCGTGATACAACCTGCTCATTCCAGGTATTAGTCAAGTAAACCTAGTCTGAATTGTTTCCAACATGTTTGTGTCCTTCCTTTTCTAGGGAGACCGGTATTGTACACAGTACGCCAGATGTGTTCTCACCACGCTTAACTAGACTCTTGAGAGTTGTCAGCGATGATTTGGACTGAGAAACACAAGTATGAATAGAATAGGGTGGATCATTTTGCTCTGAATCATTCTCTCTATTTCTGAATTCAGTTCCCTTAGCCAGAGATCATAACATTGCATTAATATTCCTGTTTACTTGCTGTACCTGCACACTAGCCTTTTGTAAATCATGCACTTGGACGCCCAGATCCCTCTGCAACTCAGAGCTCAGCAGTCTCTCACCAGGCGGATAATCTACATAATTATATTTATCCTGCCAAAATGGACAACCTCACATTTCTCAATTTATACTCCATGTGCGAGCGCATCACTTGCTCACTTACCCCATCAAATAATCTCAAGTTCTCTTCACAACTTCTTTTCCCACCTACCTTTTGTGTCATCAAACAAATGACCTCCAATGCCTTCATCCAAATCATTGGACAAGTTGTAAAAAGTCGAGGCCCCGGCGTGGGTCCCTTCAGCGCACTGTTCGTTACGTTATACGACACAGACAAAACCTCCTTCATACTTATTCTCAGTTTCCTGTTAACCAGCTATTCTTCTTTCCATGCAAATGTGTTACCTGCTGCACCAGGAGTTGTAATCACCTTTGAGGCGGTAACTATTTCTGTAATATAGTCTTCATCGATAGCTACAAATATTTTCCCATTCACAGATGTTAAACTAGCTGGCCGAGAGCTTCCTGCTTACGGTTTCCCTTCCTTTTTGATTCGAGGAATTACATTCATTATTTTCCAATCTAATGGAACCATCCCCAAATCGGGCGAAGTTTGGAAAATTAAAAGCAGTACATCAACTGTCTCACTTTTCACAAGCCCAAGGATGACCCCAGGGACCTGTTAGCTTGCAACTTCAAAAATTTGCTCAGAACCACTTCTCCGGTGGTTGTAATTTTCCTGACTTTCTCCTGCACTTCCACGCACAATGGATCCCATCGGACATTGAAGGTTGCAGGCAAATTTCTTTGTTGACGTGATTTCATTCGATGGTCTACTTGGCCCATCTTCCTTTGCTACCATGGATGCCATTGGGTTTTACTGTACCTGGGAACCCTTCCCTGAGTTTCTTGTGTTCCAAGTAGATGGTATGGTACAGCTGTTTCAAATATATTGTTGCCTGTGCCGGAGGGGGAAAGATCCTTCAGAATAAAGAGAGCTTTCAGGAACAATTTTAATATGATGCCCATATTTAATAGTCTGTCTCAAATGGATAAAAAATGTATTGTTTTGAATTGATTGAATGTCCTTTGATTTCTGATTAAATATTGGTTCCATACCGTGAACAAAAACATAAATTCAGCCAAGTTATATGAGGTGAAACTAATTAAAGGAACATTTATTCTTTTGCATTTCAAAATTGCATCAACGAACTGCACTGCAGGCTAAAGCGGGACCAAGCTTTATTACTGGTGGCAGACTTAAATAGAAGCATCTTACAATATTTTTGTAGCTATTGGCAGTAATCGTAATGTAACAGCAAGTGTTTAACATTTAAAATGTATATTGTTCACAAAGACTGCATGCTATTGCCCTTTTGGTTCAATTCCCTGAATAATCTCCAACCTCATGCTATAATCTTTGGTTCCAGGCGACTAACCTTTAGCACTGAAAACTTGTATGGTTCAGTTTTTGTTGACTTTTGCTGATTTCATTAGTTTATGACAGTCAAATTATGGATTAGTAATGGATGTTTGTGTAAGGCAATGTGTTGGCCAATGTTGGAATACAATTTGTGTTTGCCGGAGAAGAGGTTATTGTTGAATAATTCAGCATTAACCAATCAGGCTATCACCAGGGATGAAAAAAAATCCAGATTAGGCAAGATAATAAATATAAGGACTTTTCTAGTGGGGCAGAGAAAACCTAGAGGGGAATTAAATTATCATCTTTAAAATAATGAGTTGTCTTGATACAATTTGTCACAATAGATTTTTCTATCATTAGCGAGTCTGTACTGAGGGATCCTTCAAAGAATTGCTGAAGGAGTTGGGATGAGGTTCAGGTCCTCCCACACAAATTGACACCACATGAAGGGATTTAGCAAAATGTATGATAATCACCCAGGTTCAGTAGAATGCAGGTGATCTGTCCCTGTAATGGACAAGTATTGACGCAAAAATGCTCCAAATGTTTTCAGAAATTTTGCTCGAGCCGTCACTTTGCAATGAGCTTGACTCAGTCCCTGAACAAAATTATGAAGAGGGAGTATGGGTGCAGGGACAGTTTGTGGGATGAGGGCGAGTTTCAATCATGCTGCTGCAAGAGGAATCATTTGCTGTGAATTTCACAGTTTGACAACGATGTTGTGCAATAAGCACTTACAAAATTCAGTGTCACTGCTCTGCCACACTTGTGTGTCAGAGCCCGGAAATGTGGGTCAGGACCTGGCGGGCACCGAACCGACCACCCCTTGAGTGATCTTAAAATGCAACCCCTCCCAGTTCCACTTGGCTTCTAAATTTGCAGATGATGCAAAAGTAAAAAGGTTCATGGAAAGCAAATGAGACTGGGACATGATTAATGATACCATCGTAAACTTGATTGTATATCATATTGTAAAATTATATTCTAAGATCCTTTTATAACGGTATTTTAAAATCATCTGTTTCCTCTCTGTCAGGATCACAAGTTCCCTTTAAAAGCTAAATTAATTTTAAAGTAATATTTTGGGAATTATTCTTTGCATCAAATTTATTTTTCCATTTTCTTTTGTGTTTATTGTAATTAATTTACATGATGCATTCAGCCAGAATTAGATTTTGCAAATCAATTGATCTGAGTGGATTTTAACTTCAACAGCAATTGAAAATAAAACAGAAATAAACTGCGTGCTAGCTGTTTCAGATGACTTCAGTGCAGCTCTTGACAGGTCCCATTACTCACTCAGCAGCAAAGTTTTATTAAAAAGCAATTGCAGGGATGAAGTTCTGGCGCCGGAGACTCCAGCGGGGCTTGGGCGTTACCGCGGCCGGACTCGGGGTGGCAGCACCGAGCAGACGGTGAACGGAAGTGTCTTTCGGGCCCAGCGAGAAGGAGGTCTCGCGAGACCTGGCCGCGGCGGCCGCCAGGTTGTATTTTGGCTTCGGCCTTTTAATAAGTTGAGAGGCAGCGAGAGGGAGGAGGGGGCGGGCGGAGGGAGGGAGGAGGTGGGAGGGGAGGGGAGAGGAGAGGAGAGGCAGGCAGGCAGCCACGCTGTCTGGGGGGGGCAACCGAGTCGGGCCGGGGGAGCACGGAC
>JAUZTB010000066.1:10988391-11004136 GCA_034780895.1 Rhynchobatus australiae
TTAGTCACATGTACATTGAAACACACAGTGAAATGCATCTTTTGCGTAGAGTGTTCTGGGGGCAGCCCACAAGTGTCACCATGCCTCTGGCACCAGCATAGCACGCCCACAACTTCCTAACCATACGTCTTTTTGGAATATGGGAGGAAACTGGAGCACCCAGAGGAAACCCATGCAGACACGGGGAGAATGTACAAACTCCTTACAGACAGCAGCCGGAATTGAACCCAGGTTGCTGGCGCTGTAATAGCTTTGCACTAACTGCTACACTACCGTCCTTGCCCTACAAGTGCCAGTCACAAGTCCAATCATTGAATTTCCCCATATTCTAACTGAAAGCCCTTAATTCCCTTAATATTTCCTTTCACTCCTACAGCCTTCTAGAACCCAGGCTTGGCCACCCCTGCTCATCACTTCCCAAGTTTATCCAACCTCCTTTCTCATTCTTTAGACTGCTGGTAGGTCTTACATTACGGGTAAGGCAGTCTACTAATCTGAGTTTCTCAAGTTAAAAGTACAGCAGCAAGATGAAGTTTGTGCCACTTTCATCATTAGTCTTGTACTGATTTGGTTTGCATGATAACTTCATGGCACTTGTATCATTCTGCAGATAAATACTCAATGTACATCCTACGTAAAGAAATATTAAAATAACAGGTAAGTATTAGTCGGCATGGACTAAATGGGCTGAAGGGCCTGTTTCCATGCTGTATGACTCTAGGACTCCCAAGGTGGTGGACATATCCATTACACAGCTCACCAAACTAGCCAAATCCAATCAAATCAGCAAAAGAAATAACAATTGGAAACCAGTTATTTGATCAAAGTCAGTCCAAAAGTAAAAGCTTTGTTCTTTTACATCAGTTGCTAACCTACAGACAAGGTACCTTTGCTACTATGAAGTATTTATTTTTAAACTGGAGTGGGTAATTTAAGTTAAATCCATTCATTGTTTGTACTCACGTGCTGAAGGTGTCCATTTCTGACATCAGGTTAATCCTTTCTACTAGACTTACATCCACCTTCTCTTTGAGTTTCTCTTCGAGCTTTTGGAGAAATTATAAATGTAAATACACACAAGCAACAATACAAATCAGAATATAGAACTGGCAAAAGGAAAGCACCAAGTTATAAGAGACAATATCAACAAATTTATTTAGATTTTGATTTGATTTTTTTTCTCTTCTCAATATTTATGACAACTTGCACAGTTGACCCATCCTTCCTTTGAAACCCAAGTATATTTTACCTGCCAAAATTGACGTAACTTGTAGCATGCTCAGGAACCAAGGACAGATCCCAATATTTCAGTAAAATTCACATCACATTCCCTCAAATAATCTTTCCTAATTTTGGAAGGCAGTTTACACTGCTATATTTGCCAAACATATTAGCCAGTAGATGGATAAGCAAATACACCGAAGATTTATGTACCTACAGTTTATTGGATATGAAGCTCAAAGTTCCTAACTTTAACATTATCCTGCTAACATTTCACCAAGACCTCTCACCTATCTATACAGTCTGATGGATTATCCAACTGAAAAAAAAGGTGATATATTTTTAAAATCTGAATGAGACAAAGGAAAGTTTTGAACCCCAATCTCAAAGCAACCTATCCAACGTTCACCAACTCCACAGCTTGTTTGCATTTGCCACCAATTATTCCATATTTTCAATCCGTTAAACAATACAAACCAGTGAACATTGCATGCAGTTAAGCTATTTGGCTTTGTTATGATGAAACTATTTACTGCAAAGTAAAAATATTCATTTTTTGCTAGACAATTGAAATGTGCATTGTAGACTGCTCTCAGTTATTCCCTATGCGTGGAATAGATACATTAAACAACTATACTCCCACACACACACACACATCATAATTTCTACCTTCACATAACAATTTATGGCTGAATTAAGATGTAGTTTGTAATGCTTTAACAAAACACAGGCATTTCAGTGGAACAGGACATATTGACTAAATTATCAAGATTACATCTTTTATCAAAAGATGGGCTATTTCCTGAAATACTTGAAAAATCCATATGGTGGGTTAACCCAATCATTAAATCATGGTTTGAAATCTTTATATTGCATTTTTTAAAATAAATGATTATCACAGAAAAGAAACTTTTGAAGTTACAGCAATACTTTAAACCCTTTCTTAGTTTATTTGCCATCTTGAATGCTGGAGCAGGGAAGAGCTATTCAGCCCTTCAAACTGGCTGTTGTTCAATTAGATCAAGGCTGAACTGTAGCTTAACTCTATGCACTGCCATAGTTCCTGATTCTTTCATACTCTTGACTAACAAAAAAACCTCAATCTTTAGTTTTAAAATGATAGATTAAGCCAGCACCTACTAATTTCATGGAATAGTTCCTTAAAATTAAAAAAAATAGCTGGTACTTA
The DNA here is from genome assembly GCA_034780895.1 of Rhynchobatus australiae. NCBI lineage: Eukaryota > Metazoa > Chordata > Chondrichthyes > Rhinopristiformes > Rhynchobatidae > Rhynchobatus > Rhynchobatus australiae. Next base: position 10,990,802 of record JAUZTB010000066.1, read on the forward strand.
AACTATTTTGGCTGGAGCTACAGTGCACCCTTGAGGGAGGGCAGCATTTTCACCCGTGATAGTATAAAGAAGAGACATTCATCAAAAGGCCCCATCTAATCCATTAGTAGATCTACAACTGTTTTCAAAAAGCTTCTGTCCAAGCCAACTGATCCATTACCAACAAATTAAGTTAACATTGCGTATGGGATCTTGCTATGAGCAAAACAGCTATCACACGGTAATTGTGATTATACATCATTTTAGGTAATGTACGCCATTATATCTTACATATTACAAAGCCACTAAAGAGATACACAAAAAAAAGGCTGGAACTTCTCAACAACTCAGGCATATTCAGTCACGATACAGAATTGATCTTTATAATGAAAGATCATTGGCCTGAAGTGTTAACTTTGTTTCACTCTCCACAGATGCCATCTGACCTGATGACCATTTCCAGCAATGTTTGTTGATATATCAGATTCCAAGCAAAGAATTTATTTTTGTACCACATACAATGCAATCCTTTAATCATTCAAAAGAATGAAATAATTAGCATTTCTAAATGAACTTTCACAGCCAATTAAATACCTTTGAGATGTATTCATTCTTATGTAGGTTAAGAAGACTGTATGCACAGCCAGGCTCCACATATCTTTGTCCATGATTTTCATAGAAATGTAAACATAGGAGGTCATTTAGCTTATCATTACTGTGCCATCATTAGGTGTACAGATCTACCTACTTTAAACCTATTTCCCTGGTCCTTCCATGTGCTCTTTAATATTCAGTCTCTTCAAATGTTCACCCAATTCTCTTTAAATGTGGTGATTGACTCAAATCAAATAACCATTTTCAGTGAAGCAGGCCAGAGTCTAATAGCTCATTGGACCTTAAAGATTAATCCTTGGATTGTGGTCAGATAGTTTGGTTTATTTTACATTATGCCATGCACTTGATATGTTACTTACACCCAGATCAATGCAGCATTTTTATTACACACAAAAAAAGAGTTGAATCCTTGCCCAAAAATGTTAATGTTGATGATAATTGTTTTTGATGGTTCAGTTTTAAATCTAGTACTGATGAAGATTTTGAGGCTGCTTGTTCAAGAGGCATATACAAAACTCATTATCCAGCGGGAAATGAGAGCTGCCAAGAGCACAACCAATTCTTGCCACAGTCTAATGATGATGTTAAATCAAAACAAACAGCGGATGCAAGCACAGAAATCACACAGCCTTTTATAATTGCTTGCAATTTCCCTTTTGTGTAAGAGTCATGTTAATGCACTGAATAGGCTTTATTTTGAGACTGCAGTCCTTGGTCTGTGCGTGCGTATATACACATTGCCACACTCCTCCACTGCCAGGAATCAAGGAGCTGAGAAAGCATTCAAAACTGAAGCAGTGTTTGTTTTCAATGCTCTTAGTGGACAGTTCTGAGTGACAACTTGAGAATCTGCTTGGTCAGGACTGTAGCTCAACAGGAGTAAAAAACATTGGGTTCAATGGGTTCAGTAAAGATTGCCAAGTGACTTTGTAAACAAAAGAAAAAGAAAAGAGAATCAAGTCCTGATTACTCTAAACTGTCCTCTGCACAATAAAAAGTTATCAAAGAATGTTAATCAAGAAACTCCAATAGACTGTAATGTCAAATTGGAAAGATTGGGTACTAACACGTCTTTGTAATCTCCAGTTTGACAACTTACTTTTCACACAAGGTGCATTCTTTTCCACAGGCACTATGATCGTTGAAAGGAAACAGATTGTTCATCAGGTAAGAAAGACAAGTCATAACGGCTGAGAAATAAGATGTGATGGCCAACTTGATAATTTAAAAGATCTACCATTGTTGAGTGCCAAGTCATTCTTAAAGCAATATGCAATATCCTATAATGCGAGAGCATGGTCACATTTTCATATTTTTAATGTCTGCTGATGCATAGACGAGTGGAATTCTTGAACTGCAATGTAACCAGAAGACTACAGAACCATTTATAAACCTAGATCACAGACTAAAGCTGGAAGCACTTGGCCAGTCTCCAACCAGTTCCCAGTGATATGCCCACAGCAGAAAGCAGTCTGATGATGACCAAATGAGTTTATTCAATGAGTAACTGAACCACACAGATCAGAATGTTCACCCCATGCCTCTATTTGAAAGAGCTGAGCTCAATGGGATGCATTAAGTAACCTGGGGGCACATCAAGTTGTCTTGGTGACCCTAGGGTCCATCATCTGGAATCCCTATTGTTAACCAGTTAGCTCAACTGGATAGCCCATGTGTGAAGTAACTGAAGATGGGAATATGATTGTGATTCTCCCTTACGGCTAAACAGCTTGCCAACATCAAGGCTTATGTATTAATTAGCAACTCCTCATACAAAGTACCAGAGAATGACCTCCACAATTCAATTGGATCCAGCAAGTACAATGACCCGGTTCAATTCCAGCCACTGTCTGTAAGGAGTTTGTACGTTCTCCCAATGTCTGCGTGGGTTTCGTCCAGGTGCTCTGGTTTCCTCCCAGATTCCAAAAGATGTACAGGTTAAGAAGTTGTGGGCATGCTATGTTGGTGCCAGAAGTGTGGCGACACTTGCGGGCTGCCCCCAGAACACAGCACAAAAGATGCATTTCACTGTGTGATTTGATGTACATGTGACTAATAAAGATGTCTAGTCTTGTCTCAGTACCTTGGGTATATGGGATCAGGATTCAGCAGAGCAAGACCATGAATACAGCAGCCCACTAATTGTCCACTTCACTTAGGGAGGTCAAATGACAATCATTTCCCAAGCACCTTTCACATACTTTTACCAAGTTTCAAAGCACTTTACATCCAATAAAGTACTTCTGACATGTAGTCACTGTTGTAATGTCACAAAAGTGGCATCCCATTTATGCACAGCATGCTCCAACGGCAATGTGTTGACAAGTAAATAATTTGGTTTTTAATGGTGATAGTTGAAGGATAAATATTTACCAAGGCACCAGGGACAATTCCTTCACAAAACAGTGTCATGCGATCATTTATTTGTTTTCTTCCTGAGGGAGAACACTTTGGTTAACCGTTTCATCGCACAGACTGCTCGCCCCATTGTGTGGTACTTCTCTGGTATTGCGTCAGAGTCTCAGCCTAAAGTTTTGTGCTTACATCTCTGGAGTTGGACCTGAACCCAGAACCAGTGATAATGGAGCTGGCCACTGTGCCATAGTTGACAATTCACTGTGTGAAATGTAAAAGCCAATGTGTTCTTCATGCAGAGGACTGAGGTGCACAGATGTTGTGGAGTACAGGGAACTATATCCTTCACTGAATTGGTTTTCACTGGATCTGGGAGTGCTTGATGTCGGTACTGGCTGTCTGAAATGAAGTGTTCATAGCTGTGGCATTGTTCACTGATGAAAATTGAATTCACAAGATTTTTTTAAAAATTAACACGTACATTTAATAATAGCTCAGTCTTATACTATGTAAATTGCAGGTCCTCAACCATCTTATTTTCCTCTGCTGTCTCTTTCACCTTTATAGTACCTGCATCCAAACTAGAACAATGCGTTGTAGATCTCTAAACTAGATATACCTTATAAATTACCACCTTAAATTCAATTATTAATCCTTTTAGAAGCTATGCACAGCAGTCTATTGTTACGAGACTGGGTTTATTTAATACACCCATGCACCTCTATGCAACATGATGCCCACATTTTTCCAGAGCCTGTCTTCAGCCAATAGCTCCTCTTAATGCTTGAGCGTGGCAACAAAGATGAATGATAAAAGAACATGCAACTGCTCTGCACAAAGTAGTACACATTTTATATATGTTCCAGCACGATTAAGTCAAATCAGTTCAGCTAAGGGGCACCTTCTACCTCTGTACAAGACAGGCCCAATAATGCAACAACAACTGGGATACAAATGTGATGCAAAAAGTCATTCACTAAAATGTTTAATGAGCCCTTATTAAAGCAACCGTACTTAAACTACTTATTTGGGACTACTTTACTGGAAAAAGTTACTGTTTCAAGCCAGCCTTTACTGGAATCAATCCACAGAAATCCCTTGGGGTAGATTTTGGGATAAGCACACTCAATGTGTATATATATCACAAGGCCAGCATGCTTTACATTGTATTCTACTTCTGTTAATTGAAAGTTTTCTTCCTGCACTGAATAAATTTATATTATCTGGTCGTTTGAAGTATATAGCTCCAAATTAACAGAAGAACACAGTTTCTGCCATTAATGTTAATCACAGTGGTCACAACCAATGTAGCAACATACGTTCCTATCACACAGGTTTCACACTGGAAGCACCACTTCATACAATCACTGGCATACTGCACCCTCTGCTACAACACTATTTAAGTGTTTATTTACCAAAATAGTCCTGAAGCAGAGCTTGCTTCTCCTTTTGCACTCAAAACTACAGATAACGCTGTAGGAATTATTCTGCAAGAGAAGTAGTTTATTTGCCTCATGCTGACACCACACTTGCCTCCTGGGCAACAAAGGGCACTCACCTGCTGTGTTGTTGCCAGGCAATACTCAGCTGTGCTGAGGATACTGCAAATGAGACAGAGTTCCTCCAGTGTGAACTTCGCAACCTCAGAGCCTTCCTTCTCCTTCAGTAGACTGGAGATGGTCAAGCCACTGCTGCTGCTTGTGGTTCTGACGAGGAAGAAAATAATAATTTGCACAACTAATGACTAGAGAAAAAAAAGCATATAAAGCTAAACAGGCACTATAGATTCCGAGTTGAGATCTGCTTCACTCCCTTCAAAGTGATACCCAAATGTTAGATTTTTCCAGTGCCGTCACTACAAGCATTCAAAATCCAATTCATCCAACGGCTGGCCTGGTCTCATTGGGCTGTAGGGCCAGTTTCCATGCTATATTGTTTTATGATTCCCTTTGACACACTGACAACTGCAGTCAATATTAGGTTTGCAAGAATGATCCTGGGAATGAAAGGGTTAACGCATGAGGAGCTTTTGATGGCTCTGGGCATGATATGAGGGGGATATCATTGAAACCTACTGAATATTGAAAGGCCTGGATAGAGTGGGCGTGGAGAGGATACTTCCAGTAATGGGAGAGTCTAGGACCAGAGGTCATAGCCTCAGAATTGAAGGATGTTCCTTTAGAACAGAGATGAGGAGGAATTTCTTTAGCCAGAGGGTGGTGAATCTGTGGAAGTCATTGCCACAGACGGCTGTGGAGACTAAATCTTTGGGCATATTTAAAGCGGAGGTTGATTGGTTCTTCAATAGTAAGGGTGTCAAAGGTAACAGGGAGAAGGCAGGAGAATGGGGTTGATAGGGAAAAATAAATCAGCCATCGTGGAACAGTGGCGGAGAATCGAAGGGCCAAATTCTGCTCCCAAGTCTTGTGGTCTAAAATCCACAAATGAGGTTATGAAACTTACAATTTCAAGCCTTTTACACACTATAAAACCCTCAACAATCTGCAAGTGAAGTTTCAGGTGTGTTGTGACAACTATTGTCAAGTCATATGTTTCATCCAAACAAATTCTTATATATTTATATAGCTCCACCTTTTTTTTTGCTTGTGATTTCCATCAAACACCTGCCTTCCTTGGTCGAAAGTCAGGATAAAGACCTAGCCCCAAGTGTTCTCTGTGTGCTATTCAGTCAGCCACTACAGGAGCACAAGTTTTCCCTGGTCTTCAGTGTTTGCTTTTTCCAAGTGGTTGAAGTATTTTCAGTTGAAGCATTTCTCCCTTGCGCTCCCCACCCCCATACAAAAGCAACATAGTTCAGACTCAAAACTAACCATGTGGGATGTATTAGGTCCAATAGTTGATATCTCCTTGTTTAGTGCACACTATTCATTAAGCTCATTACATTTTAAGCAGTGATGTTCGATTACATTCCAATTGTACTGCAAGCACAAAGAAGATGGGATGATTTCCCATTTCATTTTTCATGCAGTGGATTACTTTGAAGCAAATGTGTTCATTCACCATTATTAAGTTTTTCAGGTTCAATAAAACTTCTGGATACCAAGAACAATGTTGAATAGAAAGCTCGCCAAAAATCTGCACACAACCTGACGACCTTAATCTGTGTAGTACCATATATGGTGAAAATGACTGCAGTCCATTCCAATTAAGACCAGTTGTTCTTTCTGCCTGTACTTGATGTACTGAATATACCAAACCTGAGTATAGCAAGGTTTTGTTAGAGCTTTTTGTTGACGCTATTAAACAACAAATATTTTGTGGTAGAACCCATTCCATTTTCCATTCACTACATCAATAACATGAAAATCTAGTACTCAAAAAGGAAAAAAATGTGCAGATGCTAGAAATCTAAAATAAGAAAATAAAATGCAAGAGATACTCAGCAGAACTGTTTACTTCTCCAGACATGTTGAGTATCTCAACCATTTTTCTGTTTTTATTCTAATACTCCAATACTGTGCCCTGGCAATCGTTTATACCAAATGGAAAAAAATGAAGGAAAACCTCCTCCTCCTTCTGAATAAGAAAGTCCTGAAGTTGAATAATCTCCCAGTACAATATACAAGTCAACTGGTACCTAATCAATGCCACCCCAGAATGCTGGTTCATTCTCATTCTGAACTTGCTATAACAGAGAACTCTCTAGCTGGGCAGCACCAACAGAGGATGTGGCTTCACGTCAGGTTCCCAGCACAGCTGTACACAGTCGCAGGGAGATCAGGATTCTCACCACGCTCCTGGCACAGCAGCAGTGTCTATAACACATCTCTCTCCATATAAAGAAATAAGGACCCCATTTAGCGCCAATTCCATGAGCCCTCATGTTCTCGGGAATGCATGCTGAGCACTAAGCAAAGTACCAGTATAAAGAAAATTTTTTAAAAGTAAACACAATGTCAGGGAGTTAACGTGAGCTTGGAATCTAATCTACAAATGAACCTAACAGTCATAAAAAGTCCAGGTTGTTGTTGCCTGTAAACCTTTCTTCTTATGACATCTCTCAGCTCCCAAGTATCCAGTATTTCCTATTTAAACTGGGCCAGTTTACCCTGAATGCAGGTGCTCCATTCTCTACACGTGGAGTTGTTCATTGAGGAATGTAGCTAATTGAAGGGGATTACACTGATTCGGGATGCCATTACTACAGATTTGAAATTGAGTAATCAGTTGCAGTTGATTACAGAGGAAATCCTCTGCTTGGCCATTTAAAAATCATTTCATACTCACTTAGGCAGGTTTCCGGAGAGGATTTTCCATGCATATTCTCGCAGGTATTTCTGGAAAATGGTGGTTAAAGCAATCATTGGCTCTCCGGTGCTGAGTTGTGAGCACTGCACCATGCATTTCTTGTAGTAGACAAATAAATCTGCACAGCTGGGGAGCACTACTCCACCATCATCGGTGTTTGGCTTCGGGGGACCTTGGGCTTTGAAGTCTGCCACAAATTTGTCAATCAGCTCGCTGAGATTCCTAGCAAGGAGAGAAGGCGGAAGTAAAGGAATAGTTTTAAAAATACATTGAAAATATGAGAAGGGATTAAAAATTCTTGTGACTATACATGCAATCTAGTGAAAGAGATCAAAGGTATTTGAGGTTTGTTGTGCCTCTGTAACATGTAGCTTGATAAAACCTAATGTCATCAAATCCCAAGCAATCTGATTCAATGCAGTAGAAGATTCACAGCAAAATATTTCAGAGAGATGGTGTAAAATGTTCCCCACCCTAATAAAATGAAATTCTCAGCTTTTAATTGCATATCAAGCTACAAACCCTATGTCTCCTACATGGTACATTTGTTCCAGGAATAACAGAGATCATTTTGTTATATAAATGCGAAATGAAGCTCTTCTGTTTTCATTTTCACTGGAGTAAATTTTCAGTTCTTTAAAAGTCGTGTGTACTTCAACCCATTTGTGGTAGAGTTTGGAAAGGCCAGGTTCAGCAGAATGCAGTAACTGGCTCTCGCTCACTTAATACTGTTTCTACAATTCTTAGTTGTAAGTACAATGGGCCACCAAAGATTGGAACACAAGAAATAGCGATAGGAGGGGACTATTTGGCTCCTCTTATTTGTTCCATCGTGCAACAAGATCATGGTTAATCTTTTATCTCAGTACCACCTCCCTGTAATAACCCCATGTTTCTTCATTCCCTTACTATCCAGAAACTTGTCAATCTATATCTTATATCTATATCTTATATCTAAAAATCTATAGATGTCTTTCTGAAAGGTACATCTTTCTCTTCCAGGTGTTCAGCACGGCTTTACATGAATACCTTTCCCTTACAAGATCTGGAGGCTCCCAGATTTTACTCCTGCTCTGCAGTAAGCAGGCTGAGCTTACTCTGAGCACAGGGAGTGGTGGTAAAAGGAAAGAAAAATCGGCCTAAATTTCACTTCTTTACTGTCACCCAGAAATTCCTGCCAGAAGGACAGAGATCTCATGAACATCAGGGATTTCTGGAGGCAATCAAGAATGGAAATACAGGCTGATTTTACTTTTCCGGCTGTGTCTCCATCGTTGCCCAGGCCAAGGTCAGCTGGTTCACTGCAGAACTAGTTTCAGCTGTGAAGCCATTCATGGTCAAAAAGATGGCTAATTCTGTAAAAGTCCTCAGAGATAATGGTTATGTTAGCAAGATACACAAGAGTCCCTGGTGTGATTGAGAACTGTACATAACACCTTCAAGAAGGATGGATGGGAAGAAAATTGATGAAAGGAAAAAAGTCTACTTTTTTCAAATAATTACTTGTGGGGAAAAATCTACAAGTCTTGATTCTTTACCTTCAGTTTATCAATATTACTTTGAAACAACTATCCCATAAATATCAACTGCCTAATTCAATGGAAAGACATAAGATAATAGCACGGCTTAATGTATATGCAAAGACTGAAACATTACTACTCAGAAGAGTTAGGAGAAAGGTGTTTGCTACTTCACAAAAGGGCTATTTTGAGCAATGCAGGACCAGATTTGAGCTAAATTAGTGCAAAATATCTGCAGCACTGATTTAAGATTGAGGTTCAAAATGTTGGAACCATGCCAAGAAGGAGGGTAATCATGCCCATATGTTGTCCTACCACAGAAACTCTCTGAACCTAAGCACCAGCTATTTATGGGAGATATTCTTAAATGCACATTAGCAATTAGTGCTAAATTGGTCATACTCAGATCATCCCTCCAGGGGCCCATCAGTTACATTTGGGTTTAATCTTGGCAATAAGGATTACTTTAAAACACTGAAAAGGTAGAGCTTCTCTGGATGTTAGACAATGGATAAATAGTTGATGGATATATGTAGAGTTGAAAGCTCAGAGTCACAAAGAAATAGTAGTTATGTTACAGATTCTGTGCAAACTGATGGAAAGAGAGAAATACAACACTTATGTAATTAATTACTTTGGACTGCTGCGATTTTTGGAATCTGGAAAAAGAGCACAACGTACCACTAATTTTTCTTGAAGTAAAAGATTAAACAATACCCAAAAGAGAAAAACTGCATGAAGAAATAAAAGGGAATAGAAAGCATTCAGTTATGAAATGGTTTCACAGTTTACGCAGGAGGGTTTTGAGGAACACAAGAACATTATGAAACTGATTTAGATCCAATTCTGAAGTAAAATTTCCAAAACAAGAGAGGGGGAAAATACATATCCAGGAGTTGATCCTTGCAGATTTCTGCAGAAAACTGCATGCAGATCTTGAAGAGTTAAAGCAGAATTTTTGTACCAAAACATTTTCCATTTTAGTCAAAGATTACTGCCAAATAAAACACACAACATTCTTTGACATTTTTTTCCAAAGCTACAGCTGTAACTTAAATAAAGTTGGTTGATAAGGCACCTTTGCCAGTGTCCTTTATCCTAATTATTATTATCATCAAATCCACAAATGGTACAATTAAGTTCCAAGGTACAAACTATAAAGTTAAAAGCTTGATCTATTCATTGGGCAAGAGGAAACATAACCAGTGTTAAACATTAGGGTGACACAGGAGTGCGTTAAGTAGAGCTGCAGCCTTACAGCTCCAGCAATCTCGGTTCAATCCTGACCTCCAGTGCTGTCTGTGTGGTGTCTGAATGTTCTCCCTGTGACCACATGGGTTACCTCTGGTGTTCTGGTTTCCTCCCACATCTCAAAAATCTAATGGTTGGTAGGTTAATTGACCACTGTAAATTGCCCCTGATATTTAAGTGACTGGTTGAATCTGGGGGCTGTTGATGGAAATGTGAGGAGAATAAAAAATGGGTTACAATAAGATTAGTGTAAAAATGGTGCTAGACTGTCAGAGCAGACTTGGTGATCAGACCTGTTTCTGAGCTATATCACTCTTATGACTCAATGACATGGACCTGGAAATCCAATGGTGATGTGCCTCCATCTGAGTTCTAACTGGACACCAAGCTTTGAGCGTGGCAGGGAGAAAACGGTCAAACCAAGTGTGTGCCATACTGACATGGGCACAAGAAAAAGATCCAGGGCCCAAATAAGTTAATGCATGGTTGAGGTCCCTTTGCTCTGAAGCATTCCCAAAAAAAAAAGCAAGCAAAGGATCTGTTCAAGTTGTCAATGGGTCTGGAGCGATGACAGCAGTATTTCAATCCAACAACCCTTCGAGATGAGCCCATCTCCATTTGTCTGCCAGTATAGTATATGAACCAAACCTGAAGGTTTCTAACAGAGTCACATTTTGCTGTTTGACAAGAGAGCAGGAAGAATGATTTTCAAATTAATCAAGGTAATGATCTTGTGAAAAATGAATTCCAAGATTTAGGATTAAACCCCTTTGAAATCCAAAAAATATGAGAAGTTGTGGTGTAATGCTCTGTTGCAACTCATACAACCTCTTTACCCCATTTTGCACCCTTTTCATTTTTATAAGCATAATCAAAGTCCCAGCAGCACATAGTTGAACAAAAATGCCAAGCTCTCCAACATTTATATGTTACCTACAAAAAAAGACAAATTCTGATTTTAATCTGCACTCTTTACTACGTTCCAAATAGTTTTGTTAATTTCACAAAAGATTTTCAAGTTTCATCCAATACCTGTTACCTTTGACCAGAAAAGACTTTGATTCCAAAATGGTCATAAAGGGCCTAAAGACTTTTCACCGTGTTATAAATTTCCTTAATTGCCCACAACTTATCTCATCAAGTTTTCCCACCCAACTGAAATTCATAAAAAAACAAATTCAAATAAAAGATGAACAGTGGCAGGCAGATCCGCAACTAGAGGACACAGATTTAAGATGATGAGCAAGTGACAGAAGCAGATTTTTTTTAATATATAAATATCAGAGCTTGGAATGCACTCCTGAAGGCTGGCAGAAGCAAAAAGATTCAGAAGGGAACTGAATAACTGTAATATAATAAGAACAGGAGAATGCAATTAAATGGATAGGTCCAAAGAGCAGGATAGGCCAAATGACCTCCACGTGTGACACTCCTTGTTTGGAGGCTCTCCTGATAAATTACTGGCACATTCAAGTCGAGGAGAGTGAAAAAGAAATGAATAATAAATGCGATGGACATTTTTTGTTAAATGCAGGGTTCTGCGATCTTGTTACAAGTTTGTTGGACTTGCATTCTGGTCAAGAATTCATTGGAGAAATGCTTTAGACAACTGGATGCAAATTTTTGGTCATGCTACCATTGTGCAGATTACAACAGATGTTTCTCTTCACATATAAATCCCATGTAGCAGCGGTGCATTGCAGTGGGATGCAGTGTTGTTGGGGAAGCTGTTTCTGCATTGAATCTACAGCATTTCTGTCTGCCTCACCAGACAGTCTTCTCCCCTCTACCCCATATTGTCATGGAAATTGGCTGAAAATTGAGAATCTATTAAATTTGGTCTGGCATCAGACCATAAGACACAGGAGCAGAATTAGGCCATTCAGCCCATTGAGTCTGTTCCACCATTCAATCATGGCTGATTTATTTTTCCCTCTCAACCACATTTTCCTGCCTTCTCCCTATAACCTTTGACACCCATACTAATCAAGAACCTATCAACCTCTGCTTTCAACATACCTAATGACTTGGCCTCCACAGCCGTCTGTGGCAATGAATTCCACAGATTTACCACCCTCTGGCTAAAGAAATTCCTTCTCATCTCAATTCTAAAGGGATATCCTTCTATTCTGAGGCTGTGCCCTCTGGTCCCAGACTCTCCCACTACTGGAAACATCCTCTCCACATCCACTCTATCTAAGCCTTTCGATATTCAGCAGGTTCCCCCCTCATCCTTCTAAACTCCAGTGAGTACAGGCTCAGAACCACCAAACGCAAATAATAAGATTGCAACCTCTGCTGGAAAGCATGTGTGGTACTGGGCTAAGGTTGGACAGCGCTGAGAATGCACTTACACATCCAATCCAGTGTTGTGTCTTGGCATCACAACTTAAGATCAAGAGCCTACCAGGAGGTAACAGATATTAAAAAAAAACAGAAAGCTGAAAATCCTCTGTCGTTCAGATAGCATCCACGGAAAGAGAACCAGCTATCATTTCTGGAGTAGCAGGCAGTGGAGGACGGACAGCTGGGGATTATCCGAGCACAAGCTCATCACTTCAGAACAGGAAGGTACCTGGAAAGAGAAACTCCACAATACTTCCAACAATGAACAGGGTAAACAAATACATTGAGATGGTACAGCTAGTCTTTGCTTCAGGAGTTGAAAGGTCACAACTTCAGGTACAATGCCAGAATTTACACTATTTTTGTCTTGCACTGTACTGCTGCTGCAAAACAACAAATTTCACGACTTATGTCGGTGATAATAAACCTGATTCAGAATTAAACTGCACAACCCACTCTGACACATCCTGAGGGATGCACTACTGAGCATCATCATCAGATGGGACATTAAACCAAGGCCCCATTATGCTATTGTGGCAGCATCAATTATTACATGAGGTGCTGCGTTTTCGGAGATCAAATGTAAAGGGAAAGTACAAGATAATGGCAGGATTCTTAACAGCACTGCTGTACAGAGGGATCTAGGGGTCCAAGTCCATAGCTCCCTGAAAGTGGCTGCACAAGTTGATATGGTGGAAAAGGCAGCTTATGACATGTTTGTTTTTATTAGTTGAGCCATTAAGTTCAAAAGACAAGAAGTTATGTTACAGCATTATAAAACTCTGGTTATGCCACATCTGGAATACTGCATTCAGTTCTGGTCGCCCCATTACAGGAAGGATGAAGAGGGTGCAGAAGAGGTTTAACCAGGATTAGAGGGCATGTGTTACAAGGAGAGGTTGGACAAACTAGGGTCATTTTCTCCAGAGAATCTAATAGAAGTTTATAAAATTATGAGAGGCATAGAGAGCCGATATCTTTTTCCCAGGTTTGAAATGTC
>JAUZTB010000066.1:11021755-11034017 GCA_034780895.1 Rhynchobatus australiae
GACTGGAAGAAACCTTCCCCCAGTCTACATCCCATTGACAGGATCCTTTAATTTTATCTCATTAATCAAAGAGGGATCATCCAAATGGGGGTAATATATAGCCCTTTTCATATTCCATCTTCATGGTGGCCATGAAAACCATATGAACTGTCCCAAATGTAACTTTACAGAATATTACATTTGGCAGCATTCATTTTAAAAACTATTCATTTAAGCTCACTGTGTCATTTCCCCATTTTTTTTTCCAAATTTATCCAATTATTTTTGAAAGCAATATGTATTCTCATTCCATCTCTGTTTCTGGTAGAACATTCCACTCATGTTAACTCTAAGATTAAAAAAAGATTGTCTTAACCTTTCCCTTTGTTCTTCTGTTATTAAGCATATACCCTCCAGTTACTAGCTGACCAACCAGCAGCAGTATTTCAAAATCAAAAAATATTGCAGATGCCAGAAATCTGAAACATAAGCAGAAAATGTCAGGTCATCAACCTGAAACTTCAACTCTATTTCTCCCCCACCTGATGCTTCCTGACTTTCTGGGTATTTCTAGTATTTTCTGTGTTACGGTAGAAATAATTTTTGATTTGCTTCATTAAAACCCCTTACAATTATTCAGGTTTGCCTGTTCTAATAAAGCAAGCTCAGAGTCCAAGTCCAAAAGGGGAGCTCTCCTTAAAGGCATCAATACTGATGGAGCTCTCGCACCAGTGAGAACATAAGCGGAAGCAGGATTGGGGACTTCAATCCCTTGTGCCTGCTCTGCCATTCAATAAGATCATGTGTGACTTTTCATCTCATCGCCCCTTTTCTGCACTAATCACATATCCCTCGATTCTCTTAGTATCTAAAAATTCATCAGTCTCTACCTTGATTATATGCAGTGTCTGAGCCTCCTTGGCCATCTTGGACAGAGAATTCCAAAGTTTCACTTCCCTCTTGGTAAAACTATTTTTTCCCCTTTGTCCTAAATGGCCAATCCCTTATTTTGAGGGTGTGACCCCTGGTTTTAGAAACCCCAGTCAGGGAAAATATCATCCCCACATCTACCCCATCAAGGCACATAAGAATTTTGTACGATTCAATGAGATCAATGCTCATTCTTCTAAACTCAAGGGGGTCTAGGCTGAATCTGCTTAATTTCTCCTCATATGACAAACATGTCATCCAGGAATCAATCTGGTGAACATGTGCTGCACTCTGTTTTTGATAAGTATATTATCCTTTAGGAAGGGGGACCTGATATATACAAATATGGAGAGTGTGAATTGTGGTACGTTGCCCTTAATTGCAAAAGGTTTGAGTACAAGAGTAGAAACATCTTGCTCCAATTGTGTATGATCTTGGTAATATTGCACCTGGATTTTTACATACAAGTCAGGGTTCCTTACCCAAACAAGCATAAACTTTTCAATAACTGGAGTGCAGCAAATGTTCACCAGGCACAAGGACAGCTTCTATCCCACTGTTATAAGACTACTGGACAGCTCCCTTGTGCGAAAAGATGGACTCTTGACCTCACAATCTACCTCGTTATGACCTTATTGCCTACCTGCACTGCACTTTCTCTGTAGCTGTGCTGCTTTACTCTGCATTCTGTATTGTTTTACTTGGGACTACCTCAATGCACTGTACGAACAGTATGCAAGACAAGTTTTTCCACTGTATCTTGGTACATGGGACAATAATAAACCAATTCCAAATTTGATTACTTGTCCCAAACCTCTGTTTTGTATCTGTTAACTAATTCTTATTCCACACCAATATCTTGCCCTTATTACCACATGCTCTGAATTTTGTTTAATAATTCCTTGTGCATCACCTTATTTAAGGCCTTTTGTAAATCCAAATACATCACTTCAACTAGTTCTCCATTACCTAATCTGTTAGTTACAATCACAACAAAATCTAACTGATTCATGAAACATTAATCCATGTAGACTCTGCTGAATCCTATGACACGCTGTTCTGTTACCACTTCCTTTGATGATAGATTTCAGCATTTTCCTGATTACTGATATCAGACAAACTGATCTACAGTTCTCTATGGGGTCACTTTTGCTCCCTTCCAATGAGTGGGAATGATTCTAGAATTTGAGATTTTGGAAGTTGACATCAACCATCTCCACAGCCAGCTCCTTCCAAATATTAGGATACAGATTATTAGGTTCCATTCATTTCTACAGTACTAATTTTTACTATTCTTTCACTCCTCATTCACTCTAGCCCTGTAGTTCTCCAGTAATCCCAAAAGATTTTCTATGTCTTTTTCCATGAAGAATGACACAAAATACTTGTTTACTTTCTTTGCCATTTCCTTATTCTCCAATTCTCCTGTCTCAGTCTGAAGAGATCCACATTAACTTTGCTAATTGTTTCCTTGTTATGTTCCCATAGAAGCATTTAGTTTATATGCTTCTCACAGACTATGTTTTTATTCTACTTTCCTTTTCCTGATCAATGTCTTGATTCTTCTTTGCTGAATTCCAAAATTCTTCCTAATTCTCAGGCTTATTTCTATTTTTTTTAAACCATTATTAGCCTCTTCTCAATGAACAATACCTCAAATCAACTAGCTGGATAAGCAAAACAATACCTACCTCTTCTCCCAAGGCAAAAGATTCAGCAGAGGCTCAGAACACATTCAACCAGCTCCAATGGCTGGGCCACATTGTCTCACCAATAGTTCAGTGCATGAACTTACATCATTTTCAGTTAACACACCTTTTCCCTTGTATTCCAGTTCACAACACAAATCTACGTTCTGCTCTACTAACCAATGTTCTGCTCTTGCATCTGGGCAAGTACTTGTATCCCCAAGGCAAAAGAGGCTACTGACCTAAATGAGGGTAAATGGGATTAGTGTAAATAGGTACAGTGGGCAGCATGGATAAGACCGGCCAAAGGGCCTGTTTTGTGCTATAAAATCTGGCTCTCACTGCCTCTTCTGGACCTCTCTCCCGCCTGCCTCTGCAATTCCTTCTAGCCCAAAGTGGAGAGAATTACGGAATATATTGTTAATCACCAAATATCCTAATTAAAGACAAATCACATTTCAGCTTCTAAAAAGTTTGGTCATCATGTTCTCCTTTCAAAGGAGTGGGCAGCTTTCTGTTCTATTATCTTTGAAATGTTTGTTTCCATATGTTTTACTTATTCTTTCTCTCAAAATGCATCATGTTACATTATTCCACAATAAATTTTTGGCATTTCTCAGCCCAATGAAACAAGGCATCATATGGCAATAGCCCATTATGAGAAAGAAAATGGGATTCGTCTGCAGATAAAACTGAAAACTCTTAAAGCTAGGAGGTCCCATCTGAAATGTGCTGTTTAAAGACACCAAACTTCATATCTTTCTCAATTAAAAAAACTATAACTAGAGTTTTTGGTCAAGTTATTCTATTCATCACATCCATGCTTTGCAGTATTCAGTGTATAAAATATATATTCTTATGCTAGTAAGCGAGGGAACATGCATCACTAAGTTAAGGAAACCTCCTAGGCAATACTTTTTTTTAAAAAGCACCTTTAAAATAATTAAGCATGCCTAATGTAAGACATAGATACGAGTGGGCAATAAGGGGTAATTCTGGAATTGGAAGAGTTGTATGAATGCATGGTGAAAATAATGAGGCAGAGAGATTCAGTTAGCATGTTCCAGAGAACATGCTGAGGTATCAGAAATATGGTCCGGGGGGAGGACATGCAGGAGGCTGGAGTCCTGCCAAGTGCTGAGCCCTTGGGATTACAGAAGTAGATTTGGGAGGTGATGGAAGGGATGGGGATTGGCCTCTCAAAGGTTCCATGGAAAAGGACAAGGATTTAGAATTTGAAATGTGCTGGAGGACATATCAAAACTGGGGATTAGTGAAGGACTCTTGGATTAGAGTGGAGGAGTTCTGGCTGAGTTAGAGAATATAAGGGAAAGGAATAAGGAAAATATAACAGTGAGCAATGTAAAAAATCACCTCTTCAAACAAAATTATCAGAAGTTTCAGCAATAATGGGTATAAGCTTATTTTTTTGCTGCATCAACCTATGTTTAGTTTCAATGTATTTTTTGTGATTAAGCCAAAAAATCTCAAAACATTCATGACTCTTGGAAACCAGGGAAAATCACTTTCCCATTTAAACATTAATATTTGTTCATCTATGTGAAGAATGTCTGGTTATTGATGGGTCGCTGTCTACTAATGCAACATTTTAAAAAATTATAAAGCAAATATCCATATGTGCGAAAGTTTAATTTTCCAAATACAATGTTGGGTGTCCCTCTGGTTTATATAGTAAATACTTTGCAAAGTAAGTTTCTTTGAATTGACATGGGAGGAAATACTGGCAAGACATATGTGCATTTGTCCAGATTTTATTCTTTATATATAATCCCATCCAAAGTAAACATAATCCTTTTCAACCTAAACAAGCCTGGAGCACAGGCTCCACTTTGGTGGAAGGGACAATGTGACAATAGATTCATCTGTCTCCACACTTGGAAAACAGACAGGCAATGCCATTGACACACAAAGAAACTAGTGAAAGACAAATCTGGCATCAATAACCAGGAGTAGATTTATAAAAGTAACATGGTGTTTGACTCCAAAACTTTTTAGTGCAGCTCCAGCGCCAACTGAGTAAACACTTTAATGCATTTGAAAAATTTGTTAATTTGCATTAAACTTCTTCTCAGGGTCCTGGTCTTCCTAATTGCAACAATGCCACCTGTGTTTTTATTTTATTATTTTAGGGTAAGTCAGGGTAAATTCTTCATTTTATGAACTTTCAATTCAATTTTATGAATTGAATATTCCTGCAGTTCCCTGGATGCCAACCTGCCAAGTCCACAATTCAGCTGTAGATCACCAGCTTCTCAAATGAACATCATAGCATTTTAGCACTGCCTAATGAGTAAGCACTGATCTCCCATATAATCTTTTAGATTGGAATTACATTTTATTTTGACATAAAAATATGTGAACAACTGGAAGATAGCCAGCCAGTGAGAGATTATGTAGGCCATGTTTGATTGTCATAAACATCTGAGAGGTCACTTCAGAGGTAGTCGAGATAGAAGTACATGGAGGGGGAAGTATAGCAATGCTTTTAGATTCAATCAAGAGTGGAAGGCAAGAGGTCAAACATAAAAGGAAATATTCTTTCTCGGTATTAGAAATTAACTTGTGAATTAAATTGAGAGAGCTAAATCCCTGGATTCGTTTTGGATTAAATCTGATGTGACAGTAGAGGTGATTTTAGGGTCATTCTAGATGAAAGAGCTGAATAGTTCATTGCAGCTGTAATTATAACAATATAACAAGAATATAAGAAAGAGGAGGAGGTTATTTAGCACTCAAATCTGCTCTGCCATTCAATAAGATCACAGATTATTCCCTTCCTCAACTCTACTTTCCCATGCTTTTCCCATGTCCCTTGAAATCCAAAGTTCTCTCAACTTCTGTTTTGAATACACTCAACAACTAAGCATTCAGAGCTCTCTGGGTTAGATATAGCTCACAGCCCTTTTGATTATTCCAAGACCAACAGTTAAACCAGATCCTTGGCCAGAAAAATCATCCCCCCCCCAAGAATCTACCCTGTGAGGCCCCTCAAGAATTCTCAATATTACCTCTCATTTTCTAAATTCAAAGGAATATAGGCCTAGTCTTCTTAATCTTTCAATCATCTTGTGATCTGAAAACGACTTCTGTTTAACGGTCAACATCTTAAAACAAAATTTACTACCCTCAAATTTAAGAATGCCAATGGCTTTATAGAAGAATACGTAGTAAGGCACCAAAGCTTATATTGAACGTGAACAATGCTCAGGTAGCAGGAATGGTGGGAAGATCAAATGAATGACAAAGGAAGAAACTGTAATTATTGTTAAATTATCATCTCTGCAAGAACAAAGAGTGCATCCAATTAAAGCCATTTGATTCTTTTGGATCACACTGTAAGCAACCAGATCTGCCAAGAATCAATCTTACACAGGCAGCTGCAAGCCAAGTGCAAGACCACTGGGGCTCACTAAAGTTAGTAGCCCCGAAGACTCGTTAAAATTGGCTGTTGCCAAGACCCAGCAGTTTGCAAAGTTTTTGTCCATTGTCAAAGGCTTCCTGATCTTGGTGGCACCAATGTGACAACACACAGTACATAGAAGTCTTTGGAAACGTCCTGCTTATACTGTAGTGCAGTTTATTTCATGGATGTCCTCAAATCATTGCTTGTTGCTATGTTCTGAGAGGTTCCACATTTCCCAGTGGAAGAGGAAGGATCATACAAGCTAAGTACAAATGAAAACACTCAGATGATCCATATGTTTAGCACACCAGTAGAGATAGCCATTGCTGTCTGTAGTGTGCTTTGCATTAATGTAGACAATGTAAGGATATTAAAATAAACACTTGTGTTCATACAGCAATTTATCGCAATACCAAAGCATTTCACACAATGAACAAATTTTAAAATGTGACAATGGCTGTGACTATGGTCATACATCAAGTCAGATAAATAAAGCAGTTAGCTGTTCATTGGAGTCTGAAGGAGCAATCCACTTCAGGCTGAACAGTGACATTTTTAATGTTAATTTAAGTTGGTACACAGGACTTCAGTTTATATCCCATCTGAAGGATGGGGAAATCTGCATTACACAATTATTACCTGGGTCCTAACATGGGTCTTGAACTCACTACTTTCTAACCCTGAGGCAAGGAAGTTAATAAGTGCTGAAGCTGCCAACAACCAAGCAGAATCTGGGAGCCCAACTCTCTGAACTGCTTCTATAACCTGGACTGATTTCAGTTTAAAATGCAAAATGCTAGCCTTAAATCCTTAAAAACCTCGACACAAGCTACCAATAATTTGAAAGAGAAAGGCTGGTGTGCACATACACTTATTGAATCAAGTTGTCAGTGTAAAATAAAATTAAAGTGGAATCTTGATCGGATCTGCTTCAGATTTTGAAAACTAAGAACACTTGGAAGACACGTTTATCCATTCTCACCCCATGTCCCCCACCCTCCCAGCATGCAATCTGAACCCACTGCTGCTAACAAGAAAATCTGGACTATAAATAAACAGCAGGCAGCTTTGAAGTTGTTCCAGTGTTGAAATTCAGACACAAAAGGAAAATATTCAGTTGACTAAAGTAAAGATTGCAGTTTCCTTCCAACCATGAAAGGTGACTAAGGTCACAATGAAGGTTCGTTACAGCCCTTTCACTTGAAACTGTATGGAAGCATGCCATTAGCAGTATCTTGTACTTTGTTAACCAAATTTCAAGTGGCCTTTATTGCCTAAAGGTAGGGACTAAAACTTCTTAACTATTCTTTGCCAATTCTTAACATACTGTATGTGCTGGAATTTTATAAGTCATGTTGCATTTTGCTCAGTTGTGGATCGGAGTAAAATGCTGTGGAAAGGTCTAGCGACATAATACCATGGAATAGTAGGACACGAGTCCTTCCCTGCTGTGTGTGGCATTGAGAGTTCCAATATTAGCAGCAAAGCCACTGAGCAGATATGAAATGATTACCATCCACCAGCAAAGAGAATGATACAATGCACCAATAATCCTACATTCCTCTCGCATGCATGGCAAAGCCAATTAACAAGAAGCATTCAGATAAGCTGGAAGTGGAGTGGCCTTTATATTTTGCTCAGGATTCATCTTGGAGGCTGTAATACTTTCTTTCTGGTACAAAACTGAGGGAGCTTTATTCTGTGTTATCTGGTAAAGTAAACCCAGAATTATCTGCCAATACTGTATCCAGCAAGTTCAAAAGGAGCTCACCCACTGTTCAAAGAAAGCTTTATTTTTGAAAGTACAAGGAAAACAAGGACGGATACCATTGCAATCAAATACTTTTGCTAACTCATCTATTGATCAGAGGGAATATCACATTGGGTTCAACCTGGTTTTGTTTAAAAACCTCTCTGAACACTACACTTCTCAGAGGATCTTTTTAATTTGCAGTTTTTGAATAAATATTTATACCTTTTCATCCGAGAACCAATGTTTTTATTATCCATCACAATTTCCTGCCTCCCAGATAATAAAGTCAAGCAATATCTGACATTCATTTTAGCATGTGTCATTAGCATAACACAATTTGAAACCTTTTGCCAAAAATTCAGGCCTGTTGTAGAATGGAAGACTTCCGGCAGCAGGGACTTGTTCTATTTCTGTTCCATGTTTGCCCAGAGACCACTGGTCACCTAACAGGGAGGTGCACCAGCATCTTTACTGCAACATTAAACACTGGAAATAATGTGCCTGGAACTTGGTTCACATAATGGCCAAATCTTGTGGCTTGTACAACTCAACTTCAAGAAAAATCATTCACAAAGGTGAATTATGATTTTATTTTAGCAGATTCCACAGTCTAAACATTTTCTTCTATCTGATACACTAACCCATGAAGGAGCCCAGACATGCACAGTGGCATCCAACATACACCTGGACAATCCTCTGGTTTTTGAATCATGTGTTCAAGGCCCTCAGAGTGCTTGAAGTCTCCTTAAACTACCTGGTTCACAGGTAGTTAAAGGGGACACAGCCAAGCAGATCTCAGGCCATTGAGGTAGGTGCTGGGAACAGGTTTCAAGTAGGTCCTCTCTGTAATAAATTCATGTGACAGAAGAATGCAAGAAATAGGAGAAGGAGTTGGCCTCATGCCCCCTCAGACCTTCAATAAATTTCATGGGTGATCGAACAGTTGGCTTCAACTCCATGTTCCTGGCTGATTCCCGTAACCCTGTCAGAAGTGACACCCTCACGGCCAAACTCATGACCTTCAACCCCCACCCCAACGGGGTGCAACCCCCTCATCTCCTTCTAAGCTTGCAACCTCCAGCAGACCCACCCACCCATGACCATGTATCTGCTGCCCATTGCTCATTACTGCCTCACTCCACTGATTTGTTGAGTTGACTCTTGATGTTCCAATCCCCACAACAGACACCCCAAACTGCCCTCGCTTCCCTAAACCCTTGTCCCTGCAATGCTATTGTGCACTAAAGTCCAAAGCTTGTACATCACCATGGGTTTCTTGCGCTACTGAATTTGGAAAGGCCAACCCTTGAACAAGACATTCTTGGGTCTGTCACAAACTACTCCATTAATGCCTGCTAAACAGGTTCCATTAAATTTTTGGGCCTTCCCCCTATATGTTGCCAAAATTGAAAATTGATAACTGGTCAACAAAAGAGATTTAATAACTGGAAAACAATCACAAATTAAAGCTGAGAAATTCAGTATCCGGGAGGTAAAAAGAGGGAAAGATTGAATTAGGAGCAAAAAAAAAGACAGAAAAAGAACTATTTTTAAAATTGGTCAATTTTAAAATCTCACTAAGATTTTCAAAACCCGGAAACCTTCTAATAGGTTAGCCTACCAAGGCTACTTATGCTTGTAATTACAAGATGGATGGTATATGGAGAACTACATATTTTATAAAAGATCCTCAGGGCAAACTGTCACTTATGCAAATAGTTGACCAACACAATTCAGGCAGCAACTTTGAGATGTTTACACTTAAGCTGCCATACCGTTTGCCCCTAAATGTTGGCAAGCACAATTAAGCACTGCAATTAATCCACTAGCAAGTTTTTGCCCAACTTTTTTGGCTTCTATTCTCTCTCCTCCTTCCCAACAGCAGTTTGATAGGCATGGAAATAGTCACATCAGTTCAAACTAGGATTAACTGGAAATGGACCACGTGGTCACTCATGAAACCACAAAGATTAGAACATTCGAGCTCTGGTTGCGATTAGGTTCGTAAATTTTAGATGATCACAGAGCTCTGGACTCTGTACAGGAGAACCGGTCATGGATGTGGCTCTCGATCATTACAAAACTTATGGCTGGATAGGATGGGACATGGTTTACTATTTTTACATGGAAGACACCCATCAACGGATGAATGGTCCCCTGGCAGTAGATCAATTTGAGTTCTGCCCCAACATGAGGCAGCATCTTCAGGAGAGGGAGGCTGAGATAGATTTTTTTTTAAATAGTGGACGTGTCCTGCTTTTGAACAGATGTTCCTAAATAATTTAAGTTGGCTGGGAATACTATTTATATGGCTGGATTTTCACAGAATTATTTTTATACAGTGCAACTTCGTTACACTAACATTAACAAAAGCCAGATTTTTTTCCACTCAAGAGGAAAAAAAAACAAGTCCTAATTCTTAGCAGTGTTTTTGGTGGTTTTGCATCGAGCTTACTCAAGCTAAGAAACCAATCCCACAGTTCCAATTTAATTTATTAAGCACAGTCAGCAGATAAATCAAAGCTGTTTCAAATTCCAGCATCATCCTTAAGGAAGCTTTTATTTACCCAAAGGACTTCTTGGCAAATAACAGCAAAGAAGTGATGCTTAAATACAGGCAGCCAGAGCATTTCTCACCCTGAGTGACAGAATTTGGCATATTTTAAAAACAAGTGGCAAGTTAATTAGAGTGACTAAATGTCACTGACAGCAGTCATTTGAGTGCAGAAAGAAGTTGAACTCACTGTTCCTAGAATATGACTTTTTTGTGAATCCCTTTTACATAAGTCGGAGGTGTGGAAAACATGTGCCTTTTTCCTCCCACAGATGCTGCATGATCCGCTGAGTTCCTCCAGCACAATGTTTGTTGCTCTAGATTCCAGCACATGCAGTCTCTTGTGCCTCCATGTGCATTTTTCAAATAGCTTTCCAGTACTTATGATAAAAGAGGAATGTGTTATTTTTGGTTTCTTCAAAAACAAGGCATCAAAACAAAAAAAGCTGTCATATTAATTTCCATCAAAAAACAAATCCGTAGATGTACATTTGTGGTAAGCCCACCGTTTGATAACATCGTAGGAACACCCACAATAAGTCACTGAATGAATTTAACATTTTTATAATCACTCATTCTCTTGGATACACTAGCAATTGAAAACAGACAAATTTGGGACATAGCAAGTAGAAGTTACCTTCTGCAGAGTCATTGGTGCTAAGCACCGGCTTTATTCTCAATTGCAAGGCCTGGCCAGCGGGTACAACACTATCACATTGGTGCTTGGGGTCAGAATGGGGCAATGGGAATGGAGGGGAAAACAGGGAAGTGCCCTGTTGACCTAATTTACCTCACATGTACCCTTGCCCCACACTGTCATTCCCCCATGGTAATGAATTGACTCACACTACCTGCAGCAAGACTGAACTGGCACACACTCGGCAGACAGATTCCCCACGAAGGGTGCTGAGAAACTGCTGCAAATTCACACTATTTTGCTGGACCCGCAAGAGGAAGAATGGCTGGGAATTTTGCATTCACGAGGAAATTCTGAACATAGATAATATTGACAGTTCAGGATGGAACTGCCCGCATTTCTCAGCAGGTTTCAGCCCACCGCTACAATTATTAAAATTCAACAATGGAATATCCACAACATGGGCTAAGAGTCTCATTTGTTCTGTCTCAATGCCATTCATTGAGTAAACCAACACCATTGTGCCCACTAATGAAAGAGTCCATGGCACTGGTGGGCGGATAGGCGAAGGACAACATTCATTGAAAAGACTAATTGTGCAGCTTCCCTAGATTTGAGGTAAACTAACTTTCTTTTCAAAGACAAGAGTTTGACAGCGTCATTTTAAGTGCAGAGTTTTTAATCATTAAGAGGGTATAATAACACAATAATTCCCACAGTTTTAACCTCAAGCTTCAATCATAGCTTTCTGCTTTGCAAATTAAGATTTTCAACAATCCCATTAAAGAAGCACAACAAGTCAAATGCTCCAAAAAGCCACCAAAGAATTGCATGGTATCTCTGAAGCATCAATAGCTTATTGTTCAAGTGGAAGGAATGAAAGCAAGTGAAAGAAGTGTGGTACTAATTAGTATTTCCTACCTTATCTGTTTCTCCTGATTTAATCATTTAAAGATTTGGACACATTATGCCCAATCTTAATCAGCTAAAGTGGCTAATCAATCATTAGCAAGAGACCTGGCAAGTTCACATATTAGACGACCAAATTTGTCTCAAGGGATCAAGTGAGGTCAACTTACCCATGAAGAAGTATGTGTTGTGGGGAAAGGTTCTTTTGGGTCTCAAAGGCAGAGGAATCCGGACACAGTCTTTGCATTTTAAAAAGAATTTATTTATAGAGACAAGCGCGGGAACAGAATCAATGGGAACAGATGCGCGCGCACACACACCACACACACACAGATAGTTTCTATCTCTCTCTCCCCCACCCCCGGATTTGCTCTGTTGAATCCTTTAG
>JAUZTB010000066.1:11045497-11061618 GCA_034780895.1 Rhynchobatus australiae
CAGGCAGCTTCTATGGAAGGAAATGGACAGTCGATGTTTCAGGTCGAGACCCTTCATCTGGACTCAATCTCCTCTTTTTGATTCATTTATCATTAATCTGCACTAAAGGTGAAGTGGGTAATTTACAGTAGCCAATTAAAGACAAGCACATTTATTAGGATGTGGGGAGGAAATCAGAGCACCCGGTGAGCGCAGAGAGAACATGCAAACTCTGCACCAACAGCAGACAAGTCAGAATCCTGCCCAGGTTCTTGGAGTTTTGAGGCAGCAGCATTGTCACTGGGTCTATATCCTGCAATTCACCATCCATCTGTGAGAGTACCTTCACCAGAGGAATGAAGGGAATCAAGGAGGCTCAACAATACCCTTTCAAGGGAAATCCATGCCTCAAAAAAAAGATAAAAATTGCATTAATGTGGGACAAGGAGAGCGCCATGGGCCATATCATACATGCTAATCATTGTCCTGCAAGGTGCTGGAAATGTAGAAATGATGAAGAAAATGTAATTTGGAATCAAACACAAGAAAAACAATTAGAGATAAGGCACAGTAACAATGAATAAAAAGCTAAGCTATAAACATTCAGCAGGTCAGGAGAGCAGATCTAGTGGCACCTTGATGAGAGAAGAATTATTGATATTCCATCACTATGATCTTTCAGAATAACTGATGTAGGGCCCTTTACATTGAAAAGCCCAACCAATGGATGAAGTACTCCACTGTGTAAATGTCTTAACTTCTAAAGTCAGGTCATTAGAAAATGAAGCACTGCAGAGTGATGGAAAATGTGGGTCTGTAAATCTCCAACTTAGAAGTTATTCTGTAAGACCGAACACACCTACAGACACTGACTCAAGAGTTTAGAACTGAGACAGTCGCATGCTGAGCACAGCGCCTTAACTCTACCCAGCAGCAAGGTCGGTTCATTTTTCCTACCCAGCTCTCAGCAAATTCCCAGACACCAGCCTGAGGGCCTGAAGAAGGCCAGTCACTGCTGACAGCCGTGTGGGCTTGAAGAAAGTAATTAGTCACAAGGAACGTGGAAAGAGTTCAGAGGTCTGGCTGTCAAGGACCATTACCATCTGACTAACACTGTCTGCTGAAAATGTAATGGAAGTTTCTTGTGCGTAAATAAACTGAAACCAGACACTAACACTGAAATCTTGAAGAAGACCATAGACATTTTTCTTGGCAAGTCAGCCAACAATTCAAATCTGTCCATACAGATTTCTTTTTGGAAAAGAAAACTTCAAATTGGTCATTTTGGAAAGTTCAATACATTATCAGGACACCAACAAAAATGCTCTGCTGCAGGGGAATTAACCTTCAACGCTGTACTTATGCTGCACAGCCGCGTCAGAAAGCAGCCCCATAATACTAGCTTTAGCCCCCTTGCTACAGGTGCAAGGCAAGGTGATTTTTGAAGTTGTCACATCAATAGATTCCATTCTAAAGGGTGAGGAATTTACGAAAGGAAAACAGCTTCTGTGCCAACAACACATCAGTAATGACTTTGGAACACAAGCTCCATACTTCCCAGCCTAATAACAATAATGTTGGAATGTGCTTTTTTTTAAAAAGCATATTCATTCAAGGGAGGTGGATGTCGCTGGCAATGCCTGTACTTATTGAACAACCCAAATTGCCCTAAACTGCCATTTCAGATGGCAGTTAAAAGTCAAAGCTTGGGGACACATATAGACCAGAAGGGACAATGCAGACAGATTTCCTTCCTTGGAAGATGTTAGTGAACCATAAGATTTTGAAACAAATTTGTAGATTTACTGTTGCCATTAGTGATACTAGCTTTTTATTCCAAATTTACCCGAATTTAAACCTCATGGCTGCTTTGGTGAGATTCGTATTCACAGAGCAATAATCCAGGCCTCTGCTAACTAATTCAGTACACAATCACAATTCGATCATTCCCTGATTTTAGTCCTGAAGAAAGTTGCACTTCTTTCAATATCAGTTAACTGCATCATGAAATTATTTAATAATTCTGATCCCTAAAGTGGTGACCACTTGGGCACAATCACTGCCTCATGGTTGTTATATACAGTATGTTATGATATCCACATTACAACAGACCTCAGGCAAGAAATTAAGCAGTGAAATGTTTTCATTCCCTTTTCGCTACAAGTCATTCAGACCAAACAAGTCATTCACTGGATTCTGATTAGACAATGATTAGGCCATGCTGGATTTCAGCAAAACAAGAAATTCTGTGATAAAACTAAAGGTGCATTTACATCATACTTTTAATGACCTCAGGGATGGCCCAAATGCTGAAAGTGTCACTATTATAATGTAGATAATGCAGCAGCTGATTGACTGACATGGGTATTAAAAAACAGCAATTTGATAGTAACTTAATCTTTTATATTTATTTGTTGAAGAAAGAAGTACAAGCCAAGAAATACTCCTTTTTTGGTCCAGAATAATGTCATAGGATATTCTGCACTGAGATGAGAGGGCCAGCATCTCCAAATGTGCAGTGCTCCCAGAGTATTGCACTGAAGAGATAGAATTTTTTTTTCCTCAAGAAAACTCTCTAGAGCTGGACTTGGATCCACAACCTTCTGGCTCAGAATTTACAGACAAAGTACTGATGAATCAAAAAGTGGAAGGAGATACAGTAGAAAGGGGCGTTGAAATAAAATTAATTTGAGAGAGGTGAGTTAGATAGAAGGTATGGAGAGGAGAAGAGGGCAACACCAAGACCTAGGGGCCTGGTTAGTACCATGGATGAAACAGGGGAAAAAAACTTTAACATGGCCACTCATTTCTTACCACANNNCCATCTGTCAGTGTGCTGCCTGAGAACCGCTTGGCTAACAGGCCCTCAAAATTCGTCGTTCTTTGAATTGCAAACAGCAGCAATTTCACTTCAATTTCCTTGGCTCTTGTTCGCATTATTTTAGCCAGCTCAGTCCTGGAATGGAAAAAAAGATAAATGCCTTCAGGGAAGCCACCCATGTTTGCATTTTAAAAAAAAGACATTCAAGAAATAAAGAGAAGTAACTTGACTAGTTGTTGGAAAACTGAAGCGTCCCACCAATTCTATTGGGCGATTTCCAGTTAGACAGCACCTGAGGCAGGATCTTGGTTTCTATTACCACTTGTGTGTGTACCACCCTCAGCCTCAGTGACAAGATTTCATCAGTCATCAGGCAGGCCGCCAGAGGGAACACGTTATAGGATTATGCTCAATCTGAGTTAGATGAGCAGGAAGAAAATAGAAAATGGCTTGAATTGACAAGCTCCAATGGTATAACCATGATACAGCCTCAGTGCTGTCTGTAGTCGATCTGACCTCAGCAACTGAACAATAACTGCTTGAGGACAAGCAGCCCACAGCCACCTACAACTGAGGAAAACTAAAACTAATAAAAGGAATTTGAGAAATAAAAATAATTCCAATCTAAATTAAGGAAGCAATGTTTAGATTAGTGACCTAATACCTCATTTTTCCTTTTCTGCACTATTTATTTATTTTTGTAACTTATAGCAATTTTTATGTCTTGCACTGTACAGCTGCCACAAAACAACAAATTTCATGACATACGTTAGTGATAATAAACTTGATTCTGATTCCAAATCACCGATGCATAGAAGTCTAGCAATAATGAAGGTAAAAGATGAACAACAAGCATCATCATATTCCTGATTCATACCTGGTAACATGGCAGAACTCCACAGTGATCCTTTCACTCATGCACCATTCCACTGGAAACATCCGGCCATATTTCTCCTCATAATCTACCAGCTGCCGTTTAATCCAAGCGTACCGTCGATCTATCTTATCCAGCCACGCCACCTATCACAAATATTAACACAAAAGGTGGGACCTTAGCATGGAAGCAATCTAAATGTATTCCCTGGCTTCTCTACCTGTTGTTTCACACTGGTGCTATAGCTGTCAACTCCTAATGCGACAGTGTCTCAAGCCCTGTTCGATTCACTTAAGATTTTCTATTGGCCACCCACAGCAAGTTTACTCTGGGATTGACAATTGCTATGTTACAATGCATCTTGAGAGCTGGTGGCCCCAACACAATATTAAAAGCACAACATGAAAGCAACTTACAAATGAGTATCAGCTCGATTTGTAAAACCCCTCTCGAACTGGCATCTCAATCCCAGAGCTACCCCAACAGGTTCAATAATATGAAATACACAAGGGAAAGGCAATTTAAAAAAGGAGTAAATAGACTATCAGATTTCTATTTAGTCTGTTTCATGATCCCTGACCCTGTAGAGTCATGAATCAGTGGATCTGCATGATTTCAGAGTGAGGAATGCAGTACTGTCAAGTGGTTCACAAATTCATAACAAGCCCTTTCCTGTCAATCTAACAAGGTCATGTAAGCTTTACTCTTAAATTTATTCTTCTGTTACAACCTGATATTACCATAAAAAATTTCCTATTTCTAGGATAACAATTTAATTTTGTCCCCGACTCTTCTTGAGCACAGAAGTCTCAGAGGTCTTCTGCTGCCTCACCCACTGAATATACAAAATATACAAAACTCAGAAGACATCACACCCGAGGCCAATCCTAATGTTGCCTGACATGAACACAAGAAACTTACTGATAAGACTCACTGGAGAGTGATCAGGATTGGGAACTACAGCTCAGTTGTTGTCCTTCCCTGCCCAGAATTGGAACCAATTTTCCACCTGGCTAAAATGTACAAACTCAGCTGGTAAAACAATTTTGAAGCTAAGCTTCCAAAGTATGAATTCCATGAAATGCAAATCTGAGCTCGCCTGACATCCATTTAAAATACTACAGCAATTCCGAGTGATAATCACAGATAAGACTGTTCTCGTGGGCCAAATTATTACTGCAAACCACAGAACTTACATCTTGGTTTTCCTGGAACAGAACAAGGTACTCTGAAAGATGTTGTTTTGTAAATTTTTTGATGATTTCTTGTTTAATTTTGGGATCCAGCACATTGGCAACAAGGCAGGCATCACGCAGGATGTTACTGGGACCCCCCGGTCTCTGTAAAGTTTAATAGGAAATGGCAACAATTATTTGGTGTCCAGTGAATGCACCATATATTGTTTAAAGTTTGTCTTATCTACTATGGGTCACTTGCAAAAATAAAAGATAACTATAACTCAATGCTTATGAGGAATCTTCTCCATTTTTCACAACTGAGTATTCTGCTTTTTTGTGTTGGTGAATTGTAACATTCATCGGGGAAAAAACATTTTAAAAATTCAAATATTACTTCACCTTTTGAAGTGCATGATTCAACATATTTGTACCTCAAGATATAATTTTACCAGTTTTCATTTCAACATCAATGTTTCAGTGATTCATCATACAACCTTAATTTATTTGAATAAGATGTGGCTCAGTGACCAATTCAGCACAGAGACACAAAATGTTATTTGTATTGAGGCTAAAAGACAAAAAGTGACCATGTGTGTAAGGGACATCTGAGTTAGCCCATTGAGGCAAGATGTGGAAGCTAAAATTTAGCCAGGACACTCTTACCTTAGTTCCCTGGGATGGGAAGGCCTCTTCAAAATCTGCCAGGATCTGCTGTCCCAGTTCAGTCTGTGCGGCTCGTACTCTGACAAAACAAAATCAGAATTCCCTAAAGTTTTACTCTGCAGCTGTGAAAATAAATGGATAGTAAAAGAATAATCTCTGCACTCACACACTGACATTTAAGTTACCTGACAAAGATAACATCAGCACCATAAACAAATTAAGTTGATCATTTGTTCCATTTGCTGCTTGCATTATTATATGCACAATGGCTTTTGGGTACATCACATAATTGGCTCTGCCAACGAAGCACCGTGAGTTCTTTACCTTGTCGTAATGTCACTTTACTTTTAACAGCCATGGCTCAGTGAGTAACGGAAGGTCTTTAGATTCGAGTCTCATTCCAAAGACTTGAGCACAAATTCTAGGCTGACCTTCCAATGCAGTTCGGAAAGAAACAAATGAATGGAGAAATACAGTCTTGCATTTATATAGTAACTTTCACATCTCTCACAGAGTGTCCCTAAGTTCTTTACAGCCAATTAAGTACATATGAAGTGGTGCAAGCTCCCATAATACCCAGCTCATCTGATTTAGTGATATTTTAGAAAAACATCAAACCAGGACACCAGAGATAATGGCAGCAAAAAACAAAATGCTGGAGGAACTCAACAGCTCAGGCAGCATCCGGGCAGGGAAACAGACAACCATTGTTTCATCTGGACTGAAAGGTCTCAACCCGAAATGTTGACTATCCACTTCCCTCCACAGGTGCTGCCTGACTTGCTGAGTTCCTCCAGCATTTTGTTTTTTGTTCCAGATTCCAACACCTGCAGTCTCTTGCGTCTCCACCAGGGATGACGGCCTTGTTACTGAGGGAGTGCTGCACTGTCAGTGGTGCAATGTTTGGTTGAGATGTTATGCTAATGTATGCTTCTGGGTAGACATAAACAATCTCAAGCCACTATTTTATAAAGGAGTAGGGGAGTCTCCCTGTTGTCCTGACCAATCTTTCATGACCAAATGACAGCACAAGACATTTTATCTATAAATTATGTCCTGTTTATGGGAGCTTATGTGCAAATTGGCTGCTATATTTCCTATATTACATCAATGACTACACTTCAGCAGTATTTCATTAGCTGTACAACATACTGGGAAATCCTGAAGTAGTGAAAAGATAAGTTGTTTTTTCCTATTGTTCCTCTAAGGGTAAATATAGATGAATAGCAGCAGCAAATAAAGTGGAACATTCAAAGATAAAAGTTTCACATATTTGGCCTTGCTGACAATCTATAATCAAATGGGTAACAGGAGAACTTGAAGTTCAAAGGAAACGTGGCCAATTTTACTCATGTATTTTGCACAGCATTGAAGGTTTTTCTCAAACAGCACACAATTGGTCAGACACCACATGGAACCTCATTAACCATGGAATGTGGATGGGGAGTCCAAACCTGAATAAGTACAAAATGTTCAATCTAACGTACGCTTAGAACTGTAACAACAACATGGCATTCCAAGATGCAAACAGCAACACACTTTCACTTCAGGGAAGCAAAGTTTCCCTTATAAAGGGGGAAAACCATCACCAAACACCATTCTTTTTACAATAAGGCATAAACATTAAAACCAGCACTAGAGAGAGTGAGTTAAATGCAATTTTGATTGTAGTGATACCTAATTGATTGGATAATTTTGGTTCACGTCAATCATTAACACCTTTGTGATTGATTTTTCAATTTGATACAAAAAAACTTAATCTTGTTTGACTAGGTTAAGGAAATTAGGTTAATTACATACCTTCTGAAACAAGGTAGCCTTTTGGAAAGTCTGGAAATGATTTATATCCTATTTCAGATTTTTTCCATTATCTTTGTCAATGCCAAGCTCCCAGGTAATACAAGTCTAACTCATCACTGGTCTATACTACATGAAAGGGTAGGAGATGATTAGTTATCTCCACACAAAGTGCTGACTGAAACATAAGAAAGTTACCCTGATGGAGGAAGAGAAAATAAAAGTGCACTGAATCGCCCCACAAGAGAAGTTCAGGATAATACTGGTAGAAGCCGTGGATGAGTTGAATGGTCTCCAGATCAGCTCCCAGCAGAATTACCAGAAAGAAACTAGAAGCTTACATATTAACTAATTAGACCTTAAGAAGTAAATCATTGTCAACTGAGCACGTTACATCCTAATGATGTGAAAGGTCACAGAATCAGAATAACAGAAACTTGAAGCACAAAAGAAGGCCATTTGTCCATCATGTCCATACAAGCAAACATAGCAATTTAGACTCACCTCAACTTCCCACCCCTTGATCTGTCACCTTGTTAATTACAGCACATCAAGTGCTCATCCTGGTGCCTGAGGGTTTATGCCTCCAACACTATCACACATCACACCTGTCATTCAAAGTTCCAGTTCCACATCACACCTTTTTTTTCTTAAATTCCCTCTAATCTTTCTACCAATCAACTTAAATTCATGTGTCCTGGTTATTGATCTCTCTGCAATGTAAAATCTATCTGTGCCTTGGTCAATAAAGGAAAGAACCTGCTTCTGAACCCTCATCTACCTGAACCACTAACTTCAGGAATCTACGACATCCCCTCCCTCTGTTCCGCAACACTTATCAGACGTTGGTGAGGCCACAGAATCAGGTTAATTATCATTGACATATGTCGTGAAATTTATTGTTTCACAGGAGCAGTACAGTGCAAGGACATAAAATTACTATAAGTTACAAATAAATAAATAGTGCAAAACAAAAGAAAGAAGGAATAACAAGGTAGTGTTCACAGACCTTTCAAAAATCTGATGGCGGAGAGGAAGAAGTTGTTCCTGAATTGTTGAGTGTGGGTCTTCAGGCTCCTGTACCTCCTCCCTGACAGTAGTAATGAGAAGAGGGCATGTCCTGGATGGTGAGGGTGCTTAGTGATGGATGCCACCTTCTTGAGGCACCGCCTCTTGAAGATGTCGCTGATGGTGGGGACGGTTGTGCCTGTGATGGAGCTGGCTGAGTCTACAACTCTCTGCAGCCTTTTGCAACCCTGTGCATTGAAGCCTCCACACCAGGTAGTGATGCAACCAGTCAGAATGTTCTCCACCGTACATCTACTGAAATTTGCAAGAGTCTTTGGTGATATACCAAATCTCAAATTCCTAATGAAGTAGACTCTTTTTCCCAAAGGATGGGGAAATCAAGAATTAGATGGCATAGGTTTAAGATAAGAGGGCAGAGCTTTAATAGGAACCTGAGGGGCAAATTTTTCACCAAAAGGGTGGTCTGTATATGGAATGAGCTGCTAGAGGAAGTGGTTGAGACAGGTACATTAACAACATTTAAAAGGCCATGGACAGGTACATGGATAGGAATGGTTTAGATGGATGTGGGCCAAACACAGGCAAATGGGACTAGCTTAGATGGGAATCTTGGTTGGCATGGACCAGATGGATAGAAAGGCCTTTTTCCATGCTTTATGACTATCAATATCCTATCAGAGTCTATTCTCCTGCTTTGATTAGCCTTCCCAAATGTATTACCTCACATTTTTTCAAGCTAAATTCCATTTGCCGGTGCTCTGCCCATCTAGCCAGTCCATTATCATCTACAGCTCTTCTTCACTAACACCCTCTTGGACAATTTTGTTTCATTCACAAGCTTCTTAATCATGCTCCCTACATTCAAGTTAAATTAAGTACCACAAAAAGTGGAAAACCAAGAATACCACACCAATAAAAATAGATCCTTCAATTATTCTTCTTTGTTTCCTGCCTTTGGATCCCATGGACGTTTATTGTTCTGATCAGTTTCATGGTGAAGGATCTTGTCAAATACTGTTAAAATCAACAAATACAATGGCAAATAGTCTGGCCTCATTGACCCTCCTTGATACCTTTTCAAAAAATTTATTCAAGCACTTTTTTTTTAGCAAATCCACGTTGACTGTCCTTTAACTAACCTGTGGTCTTCTAAACAATGATTTATACTGTCTCATGGAATTTTTTTCCAAACCTGTGACCTCTATCACCAAAGAGGACAAGCTTCAGAAGACACACGGGAACACCACCTCCTGCAGGTTCCCCTCTAAATCCACATCCTCTGACTTAGAAACAGACCTAAATGTGTTATGAGAATAGCTTCACCTGAAGGACTACAATAGTTAAGGTGGCTCATCACCAGGTTAAGGATGGACAGTAAATATTGGCCTGCCAGTAATACATAGATTCCAAAAAATGAGTAATTTATTTAAAAACTGCATGAAACTTTTTCTACATAAAGCATCAGGTTATCAAACATATCTGTACAAAGTTCAGTTCTTCGCAACAGGCAGAAACTGGGAAAATAGCCTATGGAGTTCTGATTTATGGTTGATCTTAGTAATGGTCTTAAAAGAGCAGGTAATGAGAGTCAGGGACTGTCAGCAGGTCTGGGGATTACAATGATGGTGGGGCAGTCTGAGTGCCAACAGGTCGATGCACCACTGTTTACCCAGTCCCCTTAGGAGGTCACCTGGTAAGGAGGTTCAGGATACAAGTACCTCAAGAAGGCAACATCTATCAAAGATCTCCACTATCCAGGTCATGCCATCTTCTCGCAGCTACCATCAGGCAGGAGGTACAGAAGTCCCACACCACCAGGTTCAAGAACAGCTACTTTCCTTCAACCATTCGGTTCTTGCACCAAGTTGCACAATCCTATTCACTACCTCAATATAACAACACTATGACCACTTTACACTACAATGGACTTGAGGCTTTTGTTTTCTAATTGTGCTCTCTTATATAATTGTTGTTAATTTATGTTTCGCTTGAGAATGTTGTGTATCTGATGCTTTGTCCTTGCTGCTCCAAGTAAGTTTTTCATTGAACCTGTGCATAAATTACTTGTGCATATGACAATAAACTCAACTTTGACCCCTCCCAACTGCCCATGAAGATAGCATTCAACTTCCCACCACAGCCTCTGAGCAAAAAAGATGACCTGTGCCCCACAACCAACCATAACAGGCTGTTCCTTCAGTCAGCCAAAGCCAGCAGTCTGAAGCCAGCCCTTCCAGGGCAAGAGCTTCTCATGCCTCATCAAGGACGTTTGTGTGGACTCAAATGGCAAATGGATACCCTAAGCCTGCCTAATCTCTCCTCAGGAGACAACCCACCTATTCTAGCTATTATTCTACTTAAACCTTCTCTGAACTGCTTCCAGTACATTAACATCCATCCCTAAATATGGATACCAATACTGTACTCAGTACCTCAGTTGCAGACTCGTCAATGCCCTACATAACTGAAGCATAATCTCCCTACTTTTGTATTCAATTCCTCCAGCCATGAAAGTGTATATTCATATAATATGTAATGAAAGCAATTGAATACTTCAATGGCACACTGCCTCAAACTCAACTCATCTGGAATTTATGTCACTCACCTACTGTTCTTATTAATTAACTATATTAGCTTCATGTCTCCCAACGTAGCATACTGAGAATGGTTATTTTTGTCTGTTTCTTACCCCACCCCTCATATTCCCAAGTACCCTGCTAAATACTTGTGTCACCTTTTAGACATATCCCTCCTCCATTCATCCCACTGCTGCATATTTATCAACCTTCTTTGTCCATTCTTTGGAAATGCAGCAATAAGTGTCTCCATCTCCCCACTTTATAATTGACTTTCCAAATCACCTCTTCACTTGCTGTTTGCACAAATTTGCTGCCACATTTGTCTCCCAATAGGAACTACAAATAACATATTAGCTATAAAGCACTGAGACATTTTGAAGATAAGAGGCACACAATATGTTAATTCTGATAATTCTAAACAGGGAAATGTTAAATGCAGCTTGTTGCTTCATCAATTAAATACTACTTCAAAAGGCAGCAAACTTTGAGGATCTGGTCTGGAGAAAAAGAATAATAGAGTAAAGAAATCTCTGATGTATTTAAAAAGAAAAAAAAGATAAACTTGCCAGTGGCCAAAGAGTTAAGGTTTATAAACAGCAGCCTAGTAGCACAGATGTTTGCTTTCCACCCACTCCAGTACTGAGATCTGCCAGAAACATCTGGGACTTGTCTGCATTAAACCACATCAATGAATGTGGTACTTTGCAGGAGGAGAAGGACTTACAGGGGGCCAGTTCAAACTCTTTTAACTTCTAACTGGGGATGAGAGGGGTGTGGGGAGGAAAGAGAGAGTAAGTCTGAATTGCAAAATTACAGTAATGAACTCCCCATTTCAGGCCTGTGGTATTCTCTGCAGCAGCAGCATTTTTCTTCCTTGAGTTCCAAGAATAAAAGTTGAATGAGTGGAAAACATATCTCTTTACTAGAATTACTTCAACAGGAGACTGCCAACACAAAGGGGAAATTACTTTAAGGTGACTATATTCTAAAGACAGAACATCAGATCCCAAATTAATAAATAGGCATAAAATGCTGTATTCTATGAGAAACCGGCTTTTCGTTTGTTGTAAACAAGTCAATGGCAACTTGGAGCTGGAAGAACAAGAGGTGATCTTATTGCAGTGCATGTCATCCTGCAGGGGCCTGACAGAATAAATGCTAAGAGACTGTTTCCTCTTGTGGGGAACGTAGAAGTAGGGGTAAAGCCTCAGAGTAAGGGACTGGTCTTTTAAGACAGAGTTGAGAAGAATTTTTTTTCTCCGAATGTTGTGAATCTTTGGATCCATCTATCCCAGAGAGTTATGAAGGCAGAGTCACTGAGTATATTCAAGACCATGATATATTTTTGAAACTTTTTAAAACAGGGGACCTTGCAGGAAAAATGGCTTGTAGCCAAGATTAGATCAGCCACAGTCTTACTCTTCTGCTCTTATGTTTAAGAATCAAAAATTAAGTTTTAGCCTCTACTCTCAGGTCATCTAGTTCAAAATCATTTGTAAAGGGTTAATAATGAAGTTCTACTGAAAAGTATCTCTTCATTTACTATGTTATCACATCAGTACACCTTGCAACTAACTGGAGTATATGGAGAAAAGAAGAAAATTTAATCTTAATAAATTGAGGAAAGTTATTTAATATTGAAAGGGAAGTTACAGGTTTTGTAAAATGGAGAAGGACCTGGGGGTCAGAATTCCCGGAATACAGTTGCTGACAAGCAGCTATCAGGAAGCTGAAAGTACAATGCTAGAGAAGTGAGGATGCATTAAAGGATATAAGGATTCTCACAAAAATAAGATAGACAAGACTATAATGAGAGTCAAAATCAAAATTAAGAGAATGTACACTCTATCCTAACTAACACATATAAACCAGAGAGCTCTGAATATTTTATGTCATCTAACTAATAGTCAGTAAAATAGTGCCTGGTTAGTCAGCAGTGAACTGGACTGCAAAATACAATTCAATTGGTTCCAGGACAAATCTAGAATCATTCCAATGTCCCGAGGTGCCAGGAAGGAAACTGGCAGAAGTCAAAACTGTGAATGTTGAGGGTGGGGGGATTGACAAGTGGAGAGGGTATAAAGAATGAACAAGGGAAAAGGAAAGATCAAAGAAGGGAAGAGAAGAGTCAAGTGGAGTGAGAGAGCAGAAGAGAAAATATAAAATGGAGAGGAAAGGAAATAAAGATGGACAGAGAGAATAATGGGAGATTTCCTTAATATAGGAATCAGGAAATCAAACCCAACTTGTTATAAGTAGCTTTACAACTTAAGTATATTTACCACATGGAGATTATCTCCTTACCTGCAGGAAATTAAAATCTTGTTGATTAAGGTTTAAATGGTTAGCCAACATAACTGAAGAAACCCTGAGAGATTTATTGAAAACGTCAGGTGTTCAGACAAAGATCTACAGTTAAGAAATTCAAAAACATTTCACATATCTGTGGCAAAATTGATATGGGAGTGGATTTTTTTCATAAAGTGTAAAGACAAAATGACACACATAACATTGTAGGGCTGCCAAAACCAACATTCCTATCCTTGATCTCCGTGAAGTGCCACAGCCTCAATAGTTGTGATTTTTTACATAATTATTACTGAAAGCTCCTTTGAAGCTCGACCCTGATAATCAGACCAAATGACAAATATAATAATTAAAAGAACCTTAAGCAGCGATGAGGTAACGCACAAGGGAAAGACAGCATTGGATTTGATTCTAATGAATGAGGAGGAAATAATAAGTCATGTTGAAGTATGAGGACATCTGTTGTTTAGTAATCACATTATAGTTACTTTTAAAGTGGAAATGAGAATGGAATAGATGATATAATCTATTAAACTGTTTTCAGGGGAAGAAATGAGGGGGCTGGTAATGTAGCAGAATGTAGAGAAAAGGTAGCAAGTACGAGACAAAGTCAAAATGAGAAAACTTTGCCATAGCTACCAACAGAAGAGCAAAATCAACACAAGTGAGAAAAGATGTGGAAAGCATAAGGAATAAAGAAGTGCAAAAAACAAACTTCACACAGAGGGAGCAAGAAGAGAGCACAAGCATTACATAATATTGTCATGAAAATGGCATAGGGCACAAAGAGGAAAATACATCAGAAAACATACAAAGGACTGTAAGAGCATCTCTGAGAATTATATTAAAGCACAACATGTGCTGCATTCACTGTTGCTGTTGGAAAACATGTAGCTTATTTGTACATGTTTAACAGCAGTAACAATGAGTAACAAATTTGCTGATGTTGGTTGAGGAAGGAACGTTGTCCACCACACCAGGGTAACCCAATGTTCTTCAAAAGTTAAAAATGATTAATTCTATTTGTAAAAATTGGAAATCTTTATTAAAAGCAGAGCTTCTTTACAAAGTACAGAGTACTTTCAACAAATTGAACATCTATGACTCCTCTATTTAGACCCCCACCTGCAACGTGCCATCTTTAAACAAATAATTTGGCACATCACTGCAATGCCTTGAGATGCCTGAGGCAGTCCAAGAATGAGAAGAATATACCCGAATCAGTATCACTACTACCTGGGTAGACCATGTTAAGTGCTGGGTTTGAGGCCATGATCTTCCATCAGAAAGATTTCTCGGTATCATCATCAACACTTGATCCACAATAACAATCAGCAAAGATACTTTATTCTTCCATTTACTTCACTGTTCTTTGTGAGATGTGGATGTGTAGAAACTACGTTACCCTATAAAAAACCTAGACCACACTTCAAAGTAATTTATTGTATGTGATTAAACTTCCTGAGAGATGTGATAAAGGGCTAAATATATTTAAGTTCTTTCTTTCTTCTTGCAGTAACTGTTCAAAAAGTGCATCATTCTTCCCTGAGCCTAACATTAAAGGGAATGAAATTCCTTATCTATGCTACAAGAACCCTGACATTTAAGGACTGCTGTTATCACACTGCACATATTGCAGCATCCGAGCTAGACAAGGGAAAATATCACAATTTAAACAGCCATAAAGGAAGTCATGTGTGATAGCATAAAAATAGAACAAGTTTCAAAGGATTTATGCGTGCTCTATCTCAAGCCCTTTCTTGTGACGCCAATCTGTCAAATATACACAAAGCCGAACATCTTACATAATTTGGCCGAGAACTAGACACAGGAATAGGTTTAAATCTCAACCAAGGTCAATACTCCTGGAGGCTATTCACAATGAAATTCATGCATACTGATTAAGCTGCTCGCAAGCATCGCTGGATCTAAAGAAAACTTGCTCCATTTAGACCAAATTTGTGAAAGCAATATCCTGGACAAGTCAGGATTACAAGGAAGAGGTCAGACAGTAATACCTTGTAAACCTAGGATATTATTCGAAAACTATTATTGTGTAGCAAATACAAGACTTTCACTCTATACACAAAAGAAATCCTCTAATTTCACTCAAAGCGCTCACATTTAAAAAAAATTCATTTACTCAACAGTCCATCTACCAACTTAAAATATCCACTCTTTCCACAACTGCTGCACCAAGACTGCAATTTCCACACAAGGTACTCCAGCAGCTTACCAACACTGCTTCAATGGCATTTCCCAAACCTGCAGCTCCTCCCCTAGGAAGGCAAGGATAGACATGTATGTGAACACTGTAACTTTCAAGCTCCCCTCCAGGTCAAGCACTACTTTAACATGGACATATTTCTCAGCTCTTTCATTATCCTTGCATCAAAATCTTGAAACATTACTGTGGGAGGCCATTCACCACAGGGACCAGCTCATCAAGAAAACAGCCCACCATCATTTACAAGGGATGGGAAATAAATGGTGTTCTTGCTATCGACACACATATCCCAAGAATAAAGGAATTGGATTGTGCTTACCTTTTGCCAATGGTTCTGCAGGAACCATTGGCTATTTCTGCTCATTGCTCATTTCAGACTTCCAGCTGGTGTATCTAAGCTTCTCATCTATCAGCTTATTAACCACTAGGGCCAACGGTGGAGCACTGAGCAATGAAGTGCTAAAGGAAGAGGCCCGAGCTTTCTGCCAGAGCTGGCTGGCATTGAAACCCTGACCCTATTCATGTGAATGGGGTCACTGACCCCATGAAAAACCCTGAGTGAGATAAATGATTTACTTATTTTGTTTTATTTTAACGTTTTTTTATTTATCTGTAATCATTTTAATAGGTTTTTTGCATTTTAAAATCATTTAAGTCTATTTGAACA
>JAUZTB010000066.1:11080143-11092022 GCA_034780895.1 Rhynchobatus australiae
TCACCCCTCTTTATCATTGCCACTGTGATTATTAGAATGAGGTAGCTGGATAAAATATAATCAGGCAGACAGCAATTCCTAAAAGGACAAAATATCACCTGTGAGCCAAATGCAGGTCACTAGCCATGAAATGAATGCAGAAGGCCACCCAATCCAACCTCATTCTGCTCCTCCATTCTTCTACAAATCAATGAAGCTGCCTGATTCATTCCAAGAGGCAGACTCCTTACAAACTACATGAGAGTGCAAAGAAATATAAATCAAAGGAAACTTCAGTAACCTTGCCCTACAAAAACAGACTTACTCCCCTGTTATACTAATTTATGGATTGAAACCAGCACTGAAAATGAAAGCCAACATGCAGCAGTCAGAGTATCAGATTCAGAACACATATCACAATTACATTTGCATTGGCTACATTTATCTTGGTTGAATACAAAGCCAAATTTGTCTTTTTGTTCTTTACGATAACATGAATAAACAATTTAATTTTAAAAACTACCCCAATAAAGTAATTTGAAGGTCAGATATAACTGAATACATTCTTTTATTAATTGTGTGATATGGAAAACTTTGATAAAGAACTGTACACACCATGTAGCCTCAGTAAACCTTGGCTCCAATGTTACTTTGGCTTGAATGTAATCTATGCTTATGTTTCTGGTTAATACTGCCTGTTGAATCCTATCCTTTACAACCTTGATGAACCAGTCCAGCCAATCACTGTTCCGTTCTAAAACCCCTTTAATTCCAAATTCAAGATGACATACGTTCAGACATCTGTAGCTTCTTGAATGAGATAGTAACTCTGGTGCCAAACGGCACAGAATTATGAGCAGTCTAGTCTTGTGTAATTGCACTCAATACAGCCAAATGAAACTCATTTTGCAATCCTTCATAGTTTTTTGCATGAAAATGAGGCCTCCATCCCAACAAATTGCACAAACTAAACAACAGAACTGGAAATGAAAGGCAGTGTTCTAATTCACTCTATTAATCAGTGTCCTGATTTTACAACTCATTAAGGGGCAAAAGCATATTGGCGTGGTGTAACCATAATGATATTTATCCTGTAAATAATATCAAGGCCTGTTGTTTAATCAACGACAACGAGAACTGTATTTCCAAGGTTGAAAGTAAATTCCATTGCAACAACAAAAAAAAACACTGAAATCTCTTCAGAGGGATACAGGTTATGGTGTCAGGAAATTGCCAGTGTTTTTTCTTTAGAATTAATATGTAGTAAATCCAAAGGCTATAAACTTATAGATTATATTTCATAATTTTAAATTTGTAACAATTTATATTCGGATCAAAATTCTGATATATCACAAAAAATAGCAAAGTTTTCATCTATTGCATAATGAAAGAATTGAAAGACACATCTACAGCTGTCCTCAAAATGTTCCTAAGCTAAGGTAAAACATCACCACATCAGAGTGAAGATATGGCAACCATATTTTTGAATGAAACTGTGTAAAAAAAAATTAAAGAATATTTCAAATTATAATAATAATAATTCACTGCTTTCAAACATCTCCATATTAAGCAGGCATGTCTCTTCACAGTCCTTTGGCATTTACAGGAATCACTAGGGAAAAGAAACAGGCTGTTCTTTTTCCAAAAGAGCCTCATCCCTCTAGTCAGCCACTACTTCATTTAAGTAACTCGCGATTATTTTACTCATATTATAGTGTTGTGAAAATCACCAGTTTAACTTGGAGTAGTTCTGATTTCAAAACGAAACCAGAGACTTTTTTCTAAATTTCATCTTGAACTTACATGACTCACTGCAACCTTACAAATACAAGGCTTCATCGACAGTTTTACTAGTTGTACACAACAAGGCAGCATCTGTTTTTCATGGGAAATGAATGCTAGGGTTACATACAGTAGGTGGTCTTTGGACAATAAGGTACAGGCACCTCTTTGGCCACGTTGCATGACACTGGATACTGTTCATTTTGGAAACAATTCAATTATTGATGGAAATGAGGAAACTTTTAACTATAATGTCTTGAAAATGCCCTCAATGGTGGGGATGGTTGTGCCCATGATGGAGCTGGCTGAGTCTATAACCCTCTGCAGCCTCTTTTGATCCTGCGCATTGGAGCCTCCATACCAGGCGATGATGCAACCAGTCAGAATGCTCTCCACCATACATCTGTAGAAATTTGCTAGAACCTTTGGTGACGTACCAAATCTCCTCAAACTCCTCATGAAG
Source organism: Rhynchobatus australiae (assembly GCA_034780895.1). Lineage (NCBI taxonomy): Eukaryota > Metazoa > Chordata > Chondrichthyes > Rhinopristiformes > Rhynchobatidae > Rhynchobatus > Rhynchobatus australiae. The sequence goes on from JAUZTB010000066.1 coordinate 11,082,368, forward strand.
TAGAGCCGCTGGCATACCTTCTTCATGATTACATCAATGTGTTGGCCCAAGATAGATGCTCTGAGATGTTGATGTTCAGGAACTTGAAGCTGCTCACCCTTTCCACCACTGACCCCTCAATGAAGACTGGTGTGTGTTCTCCTGACTTGCCCTTCCTGAACTCCACAATCAATTCCTTGGTCTTGCTGACATCGATGCAAGGGTGTTGTTGCGACACCACTCAACCAGCCGATCTCTCTCACTCCTGTATGCCTCTTCATTGCCATCCGAGGTTCTGCCAACAACAGTGGTGCCATCGACGAATTTATAGATGGCGTCTCAGCTGTGCCTAACGACTACCTCGTTATTCCTCTTTTGCACTATATTTATTTTCATAACTTATAGTAATTTTATGTCTTGCACTGTACTGCTGCCACAAAATAAATTTCACAACATAAGTCAGTGATAATAAACCTAAGTCTGATTCAAAATTGAGATTCCTTCTAGTTTGTTTCATAAATATAATGCAGTCCATTATAGAGGAAGTATCAGGTTAAACCACAAGTGCATTCAGTATATTTGATAAATGCAAGTGTCCAAACACCAGGTAGAGAGAGGATCAGGTTTGGTTCCAATTGTCTGCTGTGGCTCAATGGAAGGCATTCTCACTTAAATAAGAAGATTGTAGGTTTACGTGGTATTCCATAGATTTGAACACAAAATTCAAATTGGCATTCTACAGCTGTACTCTGGATTAGATATTAAAACTGAGCCCATAGATGTGTTGAAGAGAATTATCCCAGGGATCCTGGCCAGTTTCTAGCCCTCAACCAAATTACTTAATGGTCTTTGGAGAAACTAGCTATGTACAAATTGGCTGGCATATTCCTTACTTTACTGTAATAACTATTCAAGTACTCCTGGATATGAAGCACTATAGGACAATGGGGTTGGAAAAAGCACCATATGCAAGTCCTTTCCTTGAAGCCTGTCATGGTCCTGCTGACATTGAAAAATCATTCACTTGAAGATTTCCAGCTTATAGTTCCAAGCTTCACTAAGAGGCTTTGTACTCCTGTGTTCAGCAAATTCCCACATGATCATTCAGGCACAGGAAGCTTGAGGATGACAATATCAACTTCAAGGGAGGATTATCCCTCCTCACAACTCTCTTGGATTTCCTCGGGAAGATTGGCCACCACTGATCTCTGCAATCCCTTTCATTTCCCACTAGGATTTACCACAATGCTCTTCTGTATGCAGGGATTTGTAGGGTCATATTCTCTCAGTGCAACTCAGTCTAATTTATCACTAGGATCTGCTGTACACAGTGACTCACACAACCTCCCAATCACAGATATAATAAAAAGATAATACCTGGAAGATTTGCCAGCACAATACACCAAGGGAGTTAAAGGTTTTAAAAATACACAAGCAAAAGTTTCAAATATCACATTTTCATTTCCTATTAATTACTCAGATGTTAATTTGTCCTCCCGAGAGGCAAAATGTCATGATAAGAATGGCTGGGGCAACAGATGAACTTCTCTTCACCCTGAACCCACTGTTTCCACATATCCATTCCCAAAGTAATGATATTAGTGACAAAAACGCCACATGTCAATGATTGCATCTGCTTCTTATTCACAACAAAAACATAATCTACGATAGACCAAGCTTAAAAAGGTGAATGTTATTCTTGATGGCTCCCGAATCCAACTTCAAAAGATCTGTCATTACAAACTTACGGTTGAAATGTGTTTGGTTTGGAACTTCTCGGTGAAAACATATTTCCAGAAGATTTTCCTCTCTCCCCTCTCATGTTCACACAAAAAATATTGCTTCATTGAAACGCAATGGAAACTAAATTTAATCTGGCCTCTAAAATATATTATTTGAAAAACAAGCAAGGTGAGTTCAGCAAAACTGTTTAAAACCAATCCATACATTATCCACAACATGCAAGAGAAACCCCTTTATAAGAAAACATTCAGTTAAAGGCTGTACCTGCGTACTAGTGTAAATATTTATATATAATAGTGATCTTGAAGCAATTCTGCTTTTTATTTTTTACAATTATGTATCTCCAAATTCACTGATTTAGTACAAAATACTTAATGAAAGCATTTTGCTTTAATAGCATTTAATAATGTATTTTAATCACACATTAATTGTCACAGACAATAAACAATGTCAGCTACTTGCACTAAACTGCTTCAGTTTGTGATCCTTCCAATCTTCTGCTCATGACTTTAGGAATTAAACTGAAGTTGGTTCCACTTTACTTCCATTCCCACACTCCAACACATCTCTTTCCACTGCCAACAGATCTGCGAGAATATTGCCGGATGACGCCACTTGGCTCCTCACAATCTCAGTCCACTCCAGAACTTTGAAAATATAAGGACTTTAAACTATTTCCTATCAGTCTACCATAGGAGAATACCACTGCTATGGATACATCCTTGCAGAAGCTACGCCTCATTTATATCCTCCATCCAATTCCAGAACACCAAAAAGAAAAACAAAGAACTTAGCACCAATAACGATTTAATGCATTAAAATAAAAGAAACCAAGTCACAAGCTATGACCACATTTAACTTATTCTTTCCTTCCTGTAAACATTACCGAATTTAAATCTGAACAAATTTTTAAATGATTCTATTATAACTCCAGAATATTTATCTTGTCTTACACCCTAGATTATACAACAACTACCAAATGCAGTTTTTGATCTGATATTTACGTTGCCCTGGTTGTTCAGAAACCGTTGTGTTCTACTAAGAATTTGTTTCTTAGCATTTTTGGGAGACTCAGTATTAACAGGTATTTATCTAGTTACTAACTAACCCAGCACTTGCCTTCTCTAACACAACTTGGGAGTGACAGAGGGAAAGAAGAGACTCCTTCAATCTCTTGACTGATGTGAATAATTTTACCATTCGTGTCCTGAAAGCTGCTTTCATATTAAGCACTGGAGAATTAATTAGCTGTACCATGATCACATTTAGCTTTGTATAATATACTGGTTCCCTTATAACCCAGGCATGCTATCCAAATTCATTATTTTGTGAATGCACCAACAAGCTCTGATGTTTTGGCCAGTAAGCACAGGCACTGGGCAAATGGTTACTAACAGTGCCAGAGCCAGCAGAACACTGACAACAATCAGGCAAGTTCAGTTAAAATATAATTAGTTAAGTTGAAAGGTTGTTGAAGGTTGCAGCTATACTCCTTGCACTTCACATAAAATTTGTATAATATAAAAGCCCATTTTTCAAAGATTACTGATGGAGTCAATGAGATAAATATACTAACAAAAAAAACCTGCAATCCTGGAAGCTATTAAGATATGCTCTAATGGCTGAACATCTTCATAATTTCCTTAAAAAACTGAAACATAAAGCAATTTTTAAAACAAATTTTAATAGAGCTAGCTGTCCACTGGTATGTTTAGAGTGATGTTACATGCACATCTGTGCGTTTGCATTCATGACCATTTGTAGCAATTCCTGCTTCCCATGTGCTGTTTACTGCCCAAGTACATCCTTTTTGTTCTGAAAGCTCAAGCAATTATTTCTTTACCATCTACTATCCACACCCATCTGAGGCCTGGGAGGCTACACTACATCAAGTGCTCATCCAGGCACTTTTAAAATGTGATTAAGTTTCATGTTTTGACCACCCTCTCAGATCATGAATTCCAGACCCTCATCAGTCTTCCTCCCTTCCTCCCCCTCCCCCCAGGTCTACCGATTTTTTTCTTCAGAAGAAAACCACGCCAGCCAAGTCAGTTTTCTCTCAAAGTGAAATCACCAAACATCATTGTAAATTTCTGAACTCTCTGCAGAATTCAATAATGTTCTTTAGGGAATGAGAAGTGCCCAGTTGGTTGACTCTTAATGTATGCTGGCGGCCAAGCAGTCTACTCAATTGTGGCAACTATTTATGCATCAAAGAATGGGCAATAAATGGAGGCTTGCCAGTGTCAATCACCAATTCAGATGAAATGGTGCTTGTTTTAAAAAGGCAGCTGAAATATTAGCTTGCCATCAGTTTAGATTGAACTTCAGCTTCTGTAATGTTAGAATGATGAATTTGTGAATTATTATAGGAAGGCACCAGTATAAGTACCTGTTGGAACTAAACAATCTACTGTCTGTTCCTGACATTGGGATTTGCAGAAGAGTCATTAATTCATCACTCTAAAGCCAATAGATGACTGTCACCTCACAGTTAATTCAACAAAGGAAGCTCTGTACTGAGCGAAACCAACATCTGGAAGCAGTAACATGTATGAAGACAGTATAGTAAACTGATCTGTTCCTCATTTGTTTTTTCTTGGTTCCATTTCCTGCAGGATTTACACCACCGCCAGAGATGGTACAGTTATCAGGGCCAAAAAGGTCTCTTATACAACTTTTTACCAATTACAATCTCACTTGTCTACACAAGTTCTGCAGCTTCCAATGGTCATTTCCTTAAATTTAAATAAGGCCAGGAGATCACTGATGCCCTCTCCAGGAGCTTGTTGGGTTTCACCAGAGCCACTACATCAACAATGATAAAATATGCTCTTTGGTGATATCCACTGAGATTTTAAATATCAGCTTGAGATACGAAAGATAAACATGATAATTTTGTTTCTGGCTGAGTTTACAATGCTCTGCAGCCTCTTTCGATCCTGTGCTTTGGAGCCTCCATACCAGGCAGTGATGCAACCAGTCAGAATGCTCTCCACTGTACATCTATAGAAATCTGCAAGCGTCATTGGTGACGTACCAAATATCCTCAAACTCCCAATGAAGTAGAGCCGTTGGCATGCCTTTTATGTGATTGCATCAATGTTTTGGGCCAAGATAGATCCTCTGAGATGTCGACACCCAGGAACTTGAAGCTACTCACCCTTTCCACTGCTGACCCCTCAATGAGGACAGGTGTGTGTTCTCCTGACTTCCCCTTCCTGAAGTCCACAATCAATTCCTTGGTCTTGCTGCCATCTGAGATTCTGCCAACAACAGTGGTGTCATCGGCAAATTTATACATGGCGTTTGAACTGTGCCTAGCCACAGTCATGAGTGTAGAGGGTTGGTTAACATAAAATAAAGAGTAGGAATAAACAGGTCTTTGGCTAATTGGCAGGCTGTGACAAGTCGGGTACTACAGGGATCAGTGCTTAGGCCCCAATAATTCACAATCTATATCAACCTTTTAGCTACAGTGACCAAATGTAACTTTTCCAAGTTACTGATGACATGAAATTAAGTGGGAAAGTGAGTAGTGATGAGAATGCAAAGCTGCTTCTAATGGATGAAGACAAACTACGTTTGTAGTCACAGATGGTCTACAATGTGGAAAAAAATGAGATTATTCACTTCAGCCACAAAATCAAACTCATGAGCATTTTGCTAAATGGATGAGGGATTGGTAAATGTTCATAGGATCCTGATGTTCATAGGATCCAGAGTGCCCATGTACATAAGTTACTGGAAGTTAATGTGCAGCTGCAACATATAATTAGGAAGGCAAATGGAAGGTTGGCCTTGAAGGATTTGAGACCAAGAATGAAAATGTCTTACTACAAATAAATGGGGCTTTGCTGAGACAACGCCTGGAGAAATGTGTTCAATTTTGGTTGTCTTAGCCAAATAAGGAAATACGTGCTACACAAGGAGTACAGTGAGAATTTACCAGACTGGTTCCTGGGATAGTTGGTCTATCATAAGCTAGGCCTCTATTCTCCAAAGTTTAGAAGAATGAGTATTTACCTGATTGAGAGGCACAAAATACTTCAAGGGTTTGATAGGGTAGATGTGGGGAAGATGTTTCCCTGGATAAGCAGTCTAAGACCCTGGGTGACAGGCTCAAAGTATGGAGAAATTAATAGAAATGTCTTCACTTTATATTGAAACTTTGGAATTCCCTTACCTGAAAGGTGATGGAAGCACAGATATTGTTTACATTCCAAGCAGAGATCAACAGATTTCTGGATTTTAGAGACTTCAAGAGAAATGAGGATAGCACAGGAAAATGATGATAATGAGGCAGATTATCAACCACAATCTTTGAGTGGTGAAGCAGTCTTGGAAGGGGGAATGCTGAATGGCCTACACTGCTCCTGTTTCTCATGTTCCTACAATGAAACTCCATCCAATTTCTGATCAATATTTTAAATAACAGGTCATGATCAATAATGTCAAATGCCACGCAACACTATCAAAGCAACATCCAAGATCCAACTGTCTTTAGATACTTCACCAATGATCTTCCTTCCACGTCAGCTGAATGTCCAACTCATCTCACAACTTGTAAGAAATTGAAACAGTTCACACCTGCGTGCAGTAAGACCCAGAACACATTTAGATGTTTAGCAAGTAACATTTCATACCAAACAAGTCCCAGGCAACGGCCAAAGCAAGACTAACCATCTACCCTTGATATACAATTTCCTGCTGAATTTTTAAGATCCCTGTGACAACCTGGCGTGTGATCACATAATCTTGACCTAAAAACAGCTCCAATCTTGATACTCAGGAATCTTGATCCATCAATACCATGCAATAGCACAAGATTATCAATTCAAAAATTAATACCACATGTAATTCAGGCTACATTAATGACCATTGGGGAAAATATCTTCATCCTTTGGATACCAATTATGCCATCTGATCCATCCTTTTAAGTGACTTCAGTTTCCTGTTCAGCGTAGTTTTGCTATGAGCATTAACAAGGCGCAGGGACAATCACTACAATATGTTGGTCTCAAAACTCAGTGCTTTTCCCATGGATATACATTGGTTGCTCCAGATTTGGAGATAAAAATAATCTATACATTATTACACCAGATTCAAAATAAAGAAATAGTGTATTCTGAAGCACTTCAAAATTGAAGTCAAGTAAATTTACACATTGTGCATAGGTTACATACATATGTAAAGAACTATATTAAATCTAATTTTTGTATACATATTTATTTTCAGTGTGTATGTTTTTATTAGTGACTTTAGTTAAGATGCATAATTTTAACCCCATAATAATATTATCCATGAAACAATTATATACTTAAGATAAATTTTATATTATTTACATGAATATTATAAAACTGAGCTGCATGGAAATAAATGCAAACATCATGATTACACGCATAATAACCTGATCAATGCTGGGTATAGTAATTAATATGTTTATAAAATGCTTTGTTTCATAATCTTGTTCACCAATGCTATTTCAGTGCCAAAGAACTGTGGGATGCAAAGGAGTATGTAATTGAAAAAGGAACAATCTATTTTCCAATTAACTAAATATAAGCTAATCAAAAACTATCAAGTTTAATCCTGCAGCAAACTTTTGCATTCAGATATGATTAAAGTAGAAATTTAATGCATTACACAGACTACAAGAGCACAAATCAAAAAATGTGGTCATCTACCTGCCGGCCATCTTGTCCTACATTGGTCTGTCCTCTTACTACAGTTCGAATGTTATCATCCAACCGTCTGCCAAAACAAAATACAAGGTTTAAAATGTGCTTTTATATCGTTATTAGGCGAGTGAAATTGCATGGCACAACATCCAAGAAGCTGTACAATATAGCATAATGGCACTTTCCAAAACATAGATAAAGATATTCAAGCATTTAGATACAAATGCAAGTGTGTGTGAATTTTTGAACTGATAGTTTGTTAGTACATGGAATTCTTTGTTATTTTTGGCATTCAGTATTACAGGTCCTCCATGAACGCCCAACTTATGGGCAGCATGTACATACAAATAAGCGTGTGGGAGGTCGGTGGGATGGATGGGGATGGATCTGTCAGCTGTTGCAGGGCTGCAGACACCTCCTGCTGGGTGGGAATGGGGCATTTCCACACGCCTTCTCTCCACCCCATCCCCTTCCTGAGCCACAACAATCAGGCACTGGGTCGAGCCGAGCAGAGTTGGGAGCATTGAGAAGACTCGCTTGCTCACTCACTGAGACAGTGAGACCAGCTGACAGCCACTCTTCCCGGGCCTACTCGCTCTCCCATCACAGCTGTTTCTGTTCAGTTCCGACTTATGAACAGTTTGGATTATGCACAGTTCTCGGGAACTGAACCCTGTCATAACCCGGGGACTGCCTGTACTAATTTACAAATCACTTAACTTTTTTTGCCCAACCTTCTACTTCAAAGACTATTTTGGCCTCATTCTCAGAACAGATGCCCGACATTGTAATATTTCCCTTTATCAAATTAGCCATCATTAGTCTCCTTTCGTCAGAATGCTGAATGGCACCAAATAACTAGCAATGGTGCCTTCAGAGATATTGGGTACTCAGTTGAGATGAGCCAATCCTGCTACAACGTAGGACCCTCAAAGTTAACAATGAAGGAAGACAGGTTTGCAATTTATATAGCCAACAAAGTAATTTTGAATATAGCCGTTGTTGTAATGTGGAATTGCAGCACCCATGTGCACATGACAAACTAGTACAAACAGCAATGTGATTATGTCCAGATAATCTAATTGTGTAACATTGATTGAGAGATAAATATTGATTCTCTCTGCTCTTCAAGAATACAGCAACATAATTTTTTCATCCACCCTCTTAAGATCATGCCAGAAAGATGACAGAAAGCGAGTTTCATCTCATCATTCTGAGATGAATTAGAGTAAGAGGTCAAAAGATGTTGTAATAATTTATTCCTCAAACATTAACATTAGTACATTAAACAGTGGTGCTATTTCTAAATGATTCACATTAGAAGACTAATGAACAAAGGAAATGCCTTGAATCCTTAAAAATCCTCACAGCACTGGAATTCAACACTGTATTCAACTAAATATATAGGTGAAAACAGGATATTGGTATAAAGGCTAATTCCTCCCATGTGAAGCAATAAGATAAAAACAATGGAATTGATGGCAACTTGATACCAAAATGCAACACAATCCCACAGGATCTTGAGCTTAATTTCCTCCCAACTCAAAATTCAAATTAGTTATGCCTACAGCCCAATACTGTTTTCACATGACTATACAGATGGTAACTTTATACATACTTCAGAAACATTTTTTAAAAATCCAATCACAGATAAAATTTTAATCTAAATTCATGAAATAAGAGAGTGTGAAAATCAGAAATCTATGAACTGAGGATTTGTCCAAAAAGTAGTTTCACAGGGAAAGAAAAACTACTGACAACTAAGTTTATGTTTAGAAATGTACACGCGACTAAATGGAGTCTAAAAACAGCAGACTTTCAGATTAATCTTTGTCCTCTGGGGACATCGTTGATAGCATTGGCTCGGAAGACAATCTTTGAAACTTGGAACCCTCTGTATCATTGACACCAAAAAATCAGTGTCTGTTTCTTTGATTCATAATCCACATTCCTAGTTAGACTCCCTCTTCTAACTGGAGGGATTCTTTGTAGAAATACCAAGCATCTCCTTTCTTCATTTAGTCATTTGGGAATTCTGCACATGGCATATTGGGAAGGGGAGGAGGTAACCAGGGTGGGAAAGAAACAAGGTGGGGGGGGGGGGGGAGTTCAGAGGAGATGTCAGAGGGAGGTTTTTCACAGAGAGTGATTGGTGCATGGAATGAGCTGCCTGGGGCGGTGGTGGAGGCAGATACATTGGACAGGTTCAAGAGATTGTTGGATAAGCATCTGGAGGAATGTGGGATAGAGGG
>JAUZTB010000066.1:11225834-11238054 GCA_034780895.1 Rhynchobatus australiae
GTGCCCTGGGAAAGAGGCGCTGGCTGTCTACTCTATCTATCCCTCTCAATATTTTATACACCTCTATCATGTCTCCCTTCATCCTCCTCCTCTCCAGTGAGTAAAGCCCTAACTCCAGTGAGTAAAGCCCTGCTGTGAGTAAAGTTGTGCATGAGGTGGGTCCAAACCAGGATCAGCCCAGTCCTGAGATTGTATCTGGGACCCTTCTGTCAGCAGGACACTGTGGGAAACCGAAGAGTTGCTTTTGACTGGACACTTAAGACAATAGGAACAAGGGGAGACAGAAGCCTTAGGAATTTGCAGAAAAGCTGCCTGTAAGAGGTTTGTACGTTCTCTCGTGTCTGCGTGGGTTTCCTCCGGGTGCTCCAGTTTCCTCCCACATTCCAAAGACGTACGGATAGGTTAATTTGGGGGGGTGCGGACTCGTTGGGCCGCAAGGGCCTGTTGCCACACTGTCAATAAAATTTTTTTAAAAAGCTGAATGACAGCAAATTCACTCAAGCGTTCAGTTAGTCGTCACGGCCACAGATAAAGTTCCCACCCGCTTGCCTCCCCAACCACAAACTCTGCGGTACTCACCTCTGGGGGGATGCTGTCCTCCGAGTCTGAGCTCTCATCATACCCATTGTCAAATCCACAGTCCAAGTTCATCTGCAAGAGCTGGTCAATGGTAGCGTCCACGGCTCCATTGTTGGCTCTTAAGACGCATTCGATTACGTCGTAGTCCATGTTGGGGAACATGACCTTGAAGTCCTCCATGGCCTGGTTGAACTCAAGTCTCCGGACTTGGCGGGGCGGCCTACTGTTGTTGAGCAGCTGTGACGGGGCAGTGGTAGATCCGCCCTTGGAGTTCCCATTGCTACTGCTCCGTCGGAAAAGACTTGTCATTTTAAAGATCGTCTTTCGAAACCTGCTCAGCTTGGAGTGTGAAATGGTGGGAACTTCTCGAGGTGTCAGAGCTCACTCGTAAAGTTGGTGCAAAGCCACATCCCAAGGTTTGACAATTAAATGCAGCAAATCCCAATGGGAACATCCAAATCACTTTATAGTAAAACAAACAGGGACTCACGGTCATCAATTTTTGGAGAAAAAGATCAAGCAGTGCAGCAAGAATCTTCAAACCCAAAATACAATGGCAACGATCCTATAAATCTCCAATTCTCGTGCAAGCCAAAGTCTCATCAACCATCTCTGAGTCAAGGCACATCTGTAACAGGAAGAAGAGCTAGATTAGTGATAGGTCACCAGAGGCTTCCGGGGATGGGAAGTGCTGGTGGGATTAGGCCCTTTGCCGGACACGGGGCAGTGGCCCACCTTTTGTGAAAGTTGCTTGTTCAAGTAGGGAGCTTGGTGAACCACTTCAGAGTGTGCAAGACAAGCATGTGGACAACGGGCAAGAGCAAAGTCCTGCAGCCAATGGTAATCCAAAACAGAGTGCTGTAAACACTCAGCAAGGCAAACAGTATCTGTGGAGAGAGGGAAACAGAGTTAATGATTCAGAGGGTACATAGGGGTTAAATCACTGGAGACCTGAAGCACTAGTTCAAATCTTACATTAGCTGGGGAACAATAAATTAAACATTTATTGTATTACTTGAATTTAAAATTATTGCTAAGATAAGTGTGATTGTTGCAGGAACCAATCCGATTCACTGATGTCCTTCAGCGACTGTCATCCTCACCCGCCTGGCCTATTTGTAACTCCAGACCCACAGCAATATGGTTGGCTCTTAACTGCCCTCAAATGGCCCAAGCCACTTGGTACAAGGCATAGTTAGGAGTGGGCAACATTCCCCTTGCCAGTGACAAAAATGTGAAGATGTAAGATTTGGGAGGTAAACGAGAATAAAGAACAAAAGGAAAGGTCTATGGTTGAGTGGCAAGGCCTAGTAGTTAGGTTCAAGGCATGAGCTGTGGTCAGTTCTCCTTCACTGAAGGAGTTTTGGGTTTTGACAACAATTTGGCAGCTTCTGCCATAGTTATTTCTAGTGCTGACCTGTAACTGATCAGAATTGTTGAATCTATCCATGCAAATGGTGGGATTTGAACTCATCTCCTCACTCAACTCTGATGTACTGTCAGGAACGGCAGGCACAGTATGTGAGGTGTTGGCATTATAGTGCAGACCCTTCAATCACCATTTCACTGCAGATCCCTGTACAACACGCCCCAATGTCTCCAGGAGTGGTCAAAAGGTTGGGGGTTACCCACAAAAGTTCCAAATTCTGTCAGCAGGGAAAATGTGGTGTGGGACCCGTGACGTTAATAGATGCATGGGAAAGCACGAACCGTACTGGGGTAAATCACGGCCGGAACTCCCTGGGGCAATTTCCCAATGAGGTGATCTCATCCAGGAATAATCACCCAGTGGGATCTGCCCTGGGTTAATGGATCCAATTTTGAGCCAAGGGAAGTTGCTCTACGCCATTCAAGTAGAACAATTGGATTAACAGACTGATGAACAATAAAGCCATCGTTATGTGTCATCTGACTACAAGGCAAGTCGGCTTCTTCCCTCCCCTCCTGCTCGTGTACCAGTGCCAGTACTTGCTTCTCTTCAATGTTCTCTCTCAATATTCCCAGCTCCACATGTCTCCCCTTCAACAGGGAGGCCTTGCCCTTCGTCATAACAAATGTTTTGCTACGCCAGGAGATCCAGTCACCTGACTGAGCTGGACACTGCCAAGTTCCTTTGCTGCGTAGCTGAAGCCAGTGGCACTGGTTGGGCGGGTCTGTCTGACAACCAAGGCAGAGGGTTGGGGCCTGAGCTCTCCAAATCACCGGCCATTGCTCAGTTATCACAGTCTCCAAACCAGCACGTCAGCCAATCAGTCAGGGGTGGGCTGGATTCACTGCCAACTGGCATCTGGCAGTCAACTTACTCAGCAAGCAATGCATGGAAGTGGAGGGGCAAGGACACAAGAAAAGATCAGTAGTCACCCGGCCTTCAAGCCTGCCCCACCATTCAATACGATCATGGCTGATCTGCCCCAAGCCTCACCTCCTCCTCTGCACCAGATTTCTAAAGCCCTCAATCCCTTTAATCAGAAGTAAACGTGCACAATAATGTTGGTTACAAATTGCACACAACTCCCTCACGTTGTTTCAGTGACTTCAACGGGAATGAACACATGAAGGGGAACACAACTGCTGATTAGCAACAAAAGCCAAAAGATCCAAACTTCTCCCCTACATCCTCAACAAACTACAGCAATCAGAACTCATCACCCAAACCGCAGCAAAGTCTTCCGATAATGGCAGGATTATTTCTCAGCCCCACACAGAGAGTGGAGGATAGCTCCACATTATAAATTACATGCATAAAAATCAAGCACCATCACCTACAGCAGTGCCACTTCCAGGTGTCAATGACAGGGCAATTAACTAATCACCCACCTCCACTCTGGTCAAATCTAAACCCCTTTGGTTTATAGTTAAAGGCATGTCTTCAATAATGGTTGCAGCAAATGAATGGAAAACAGCACACAGCTTGGAATCTGGAAAGGATCTACTTGCATTGATGAGGATTAACGGGAAGAAGTCACACCCAACTACTCCCGCATGGGACTATTCCAATCCCCAACGTGGCTCCTCTTGGCATTCACACACAATGAACCAGCCACAAGATGACTGAATAGTTGGTGTTGGTTGCAAAGCCCTTGAACTTTGTGAGCTGGGACATTGGCAGATGCCAGGAGTGGTGAAGAGCCCAGCCCGGTTGGTTGTGGGGGGGGGGGCGCGCGGCGGAAAAAGAGGCCCAAGTCTGAGAGGATTCACTCTCAGTCGTTACCTCATTTTTCAACAACGGGCCTTGGTGCTCAGGACACAGCCAGAGGCTACAGGAGGCATCACACACCAACCTGCTCTCAGCTGTGGAGCATCGGCACAGCCTAGCAACTCAGATGGGCAAAGGAAATCTCCCTCTTGCCCCACTATCCTCAATGAGCAAAATTGATCACATGGCTCAATCTTAGTCAGCCAATGGCTGCTCCTTGCAACCAGCAGCGAGCAGGTCCTGACCCCTGAAATGCCCAAGACTGTGGCCCATAAACAGCACAACTACACAAAGGCCTTGCTGTAGAATTTTCTACATCATTTCTGTATGTGAGCATCTCTGCCAATGCCAGCATTTATTGCCCATCCCCAGGTTAAGAGTTAACCACACCGATCACAAACAGCCCATGCAAGGACAGCAGTCTTCCTTCCCAGAAAGACATCAGTGATTCAGGTAGGTTCCTCAACAGTCTGTTAGTTCCACAGTCAGGTCAGACCGAGTGTGGATGGAAGATCTCCTCCCCTGATGAATTTTTACAACAATCCAGCAGAAGTGACACTCATTGTGGAGAAGGATTTCCGACCTGCAACAGTAACAGTTTTCTCTTTCCAAAGATACTGCCTGATCAGCTGAGTGTTTCTAGCATTTTCCATTTTTAGTCTTTATTTAAATACTTGAATTTAAATTCCAAGCTGCGACAGTGAGATTCAAGAACACACCCCTGGATCAGTGATGAAGCAGGTCCAGTAACTTAACTGTACCCCTTTTTAATACCTTTTGGGTTCTTTTCAATGTCTTTTGGGTTCTAGGTGGCCCTGACATTAATTGCCAATTGCCTTTGAGAATGCTCTGGTGAACTTCCTTCTTAAACTACAAAGTCCTTTTGATGAAAGTATTCCAACTGCGCTGTTGGGGAGGCAGTTCCAGAGTTGAAGGAACCGCAATACATTTCCAAGATGGAATAGTGCGCGACTTGGAGGGGAACCTGCAAGTGGTGGCGCTCCCCGGTGACTGTCAACCTCGTCTGTCGGTGGAAGAGGCTGTGGGTTTGGGAGGCGGTGTCATTGCAGTCTAGGCAAGCAGCCGCCAGCATGTATTACAGCCCTGACCACACATTTCACCCCTGGAGGCTGCTGCAGAGATGGAGCGAAGGAAAGATGGTAACGAGAGGGCAGCAGGAGTCAGCAGACTACGACTGCTGAGAGCAAACTTGCAAACAACTCACCATCTGATGAAGGAGGAACCTGGCAGGTGGTAACACATAACCATGACGTGAATGAAGGAACGAGCAAATATCCATGACGGCAAACAGCCCAGGAACAAAGAGGTGGAGAAGGAAGAAAAAAAATTTAAGAGGAAATGAAATCAGAAGCTGCTGAAAAGGTGCAGTAAGTCAGGAAGAGCTGGAAAGGCAAAGACTGCACGACCTCAGAACTAACCCTCAGTGGCGAGTGAGGTGCTCCAGTTAGAGGCGACAACAGCAGTACTGACTCATCGCCTGCCCAGAGATAACTTTAACCAAATGTGAATTTTGATGACTTTTGGTTGCTGTGATATCTAGGTAATCTGATTTAGGTTGCATTTACTGCAGCATCACGATGATTTAATTCCTCCCATCTGCCACCACATCACAGCCTTCCCTCTGCTCCTTGCAACCTTCACTGCATCTTAAAACCTGCTAACTTTTCTTAGTTCTGTTGAAGAGTAATTCATCTTAAACGCGTTTGTTTCCATCTATTAGACCCTCACCATCTGGGACATGCCCTCTTGTCATTACTACCATCGGGGAGGAGGTACAGGAGCCCGAAGACCCACACTCAACGATTCAGGAACAGCTTCTTCCCCTCCACCATTTTCTGAACAGTCCATGAACCCACAAGCACTACCTCTTTTTTTTGCACTGTGTTTGTAATTTATAACAAGTTTGTGTCTTTGTGTTGTACTGGTGCTGCAAACCAACAAATTTCACGTCACACAAGTCAGCGATAATAAATCTGGTTCAAATCTCTGCAGATGCAGCCTAACCCAGTGGGTACTTCCAATATTTTGTGTTCTTATTGACGCTAATTTATAGAGTCCTTATCAAGTCCTTAAGGATGACAATGGCTATGCTAATGGCCCACAAGCTCTCTGCTCTTCTCGATGGGATGCACAATATCAGCTCAACGTCTTGAAGAGTGTTTCACTGCAATCAAAGCCACGTTAATCAACACAATTCAATGCTCCAGGTTAAAGAAGCCAACAGTTGAGTTAAGCTAATGATTCTTGTTCATGATGTTAAAGACAGAAAGTGGTCTGATTGTGAAGTTTGTGGATGACACAAAAATCGATTAAGATAATGAAGGATGCTGTCCAAGGGTACGGCAGGAAGGGTGGGTGGAGTGATGGCAGATGGAATTGAATCCTGACAAGTGTGAGGTAATCCAGTCAAATTTTGGTAGGACATACAGAGTAAATGGCAGAGTGATGATGCACAGAGGGACCTTGGGGCACAAGTCCATAGCTCCCTGAAAGTGGCAACACTGGTGGATAGGGTAGTGAACATGGAATTTAGTACGTTTGCCTTCAAAAGGCCAAGGCATTGGGTATGCAAGTTGGGATGTCACGCTGCAGCTGTACAAAACATTAGTTAGACCGCACTTGGAGTACAGTTCTGGTTGAAACATGACAGGAAGGATGTGCTAGCAGTAGAAAGAGGGCAGAAGAGACTCACCAGGATATTGGCTTGAAGGGAGGGCTGTAGTTACAAGGAGAGAATGGATACCTTTCCCCCACCCCTTCACTGGAATGGAGGAGGCTGCAGGGCGGCCTCAGAGATTTATAAAATTAGGAGGGGCACAGATAGGACAGAAAGTCAGAGTCTTTCCCCCAGTTCAGGGGAGTCTAGAACTAAAGGGCACACATTTAAGGAAATGGGAGAAGTTTAAAGAAAATCTGAGGAGCAGGTCTTTCACAGAGGGTGGTGACTACCTGGAACGATCTTCCAGAGGATGTGGCACAGCAGACACTATTACAACATCTGAAAGGCATTTGGCCAGGTACTTAGATAGGAAAGGTGTTAAGGGATATGGCCTAATGCAGACAAATAGTTTTAACGGAGAGGGGCAACATTATCGACATGGATAAGATGGGCTGAATGTGCCCATCACCACGCTGCACGATTCTAATGCCTGGGTATTTCATGCACTTGTGCCTAATGCAAGGAATTCCTGAAACTCCCCAATCAATGGCAGAGTCATTCAGCCGAGCCTGTGGGAATGTTTGGCCCTGGGAACCCAACAACGCACTGTAGATCAATCTGTGGAAGCTGCACATTGCTGCCAACGATGAAGCAATAATTCACACATGCGTGAACTCTCTCATTAGTTGCCTGTCGTTCAAATGGGAGATCAATTCATGGGGCAGTTAAAACAATTATTTTAGCAGCAGAATGAGGAAGCCAATTGCCAATGCTCTGGTTTGCTTTTTTTTAAAAATAAGGTAGTAATCTCCTACAGTTGCCCAAGTACAATTGATGCACACTAATTAAAACTAAGAATGCACTGGGCAAAATAAAGGCCATTTGGCCCAGCCAGTCATTTAAGTTCGACACTACCCCTCTTCATTCCACTGAATCAACAGGTTTTTCTCTCCAGCATGGTTGGAGCTTGAATATTTCAGCTATAAATAATTAAAAACACACTTGTTAGACTACCAGGAAAACTACCGCCAATCCACTGATGTAATGTTCATCATGCAGAAAATATATTTTCATTCATTTTGCTCTGGAGTCCCATGTGTGCTTTACATTGTGAATCTACAGACTACGGAGCATTCGTCAATGGTAAAGGATAGGAGGGTAGGAATTCAGCTGGGAATGAGGAAAGGAATAAAATCTGCATAGAAGGAAGTGAAGATTTTATCCAAGCAAGCTAGCTGAACTATCTGTGATTGTTATTTAACACTGATTCCGATTTGGTTGCACGTCATAGAGATAAAAGTTGATGCATCTCATGTCTTTTTTTTAAGCAAAAGAATCCAATTTTGCTGAACTCAGAGGCTGAAAAAGCAGCCCCGAAACTCAACCAGAAGTAAAAACAAAACCAATATATTCAAGGCCTTATCGCGTTAGTCTGGTGTGCCCATTAATGAAGACGCAACTGTTGGAGCTGCTGAATCGCAGTGCTGGAGACCCCAGGCTCGATCATGATCCCGGGTGCTGTCTGCGGAGAGATTGCACATTCCCCCTGTAACTACACGGGTTTGCTCCTGGTGCTCCAGTTTCACCCCCACATTGCAAAGGTGTGCAGGTGAAATCGGAATTGGTTTATTATTGTCACTCGTACTGAGGTACAGTGAAAAACTTGTCTTGCATACCATTCATGCAGCTCAATTCATTACACAGTGCATTGAGATAGCACAGGGTAAATACAATACAGAGTGCAGAATAGAGTGTAACAGCTACAGAGAAAGTGCAGTGCAGGTAGACAATAAGGTGCAAGGTCATAATGAGGTAGATTGCGAGGTCAAGAGTCTATCTTAATGTACTAGGGAACCATTCAGTAGTCTTATAACAGCGGGATAGAAGCTGTCCCCAAGCCTGATGGTACGTGCTTTCAGGTTTTTGTATCTTCTGCCCAATGGGAGAGGGGAGAAGAGAGAATGTCCAAGGTGGGAGGGGGTCTGTGATGACATTGGCTGCTTTACCGAGGCAGCAAGAAGTGTAGACAGAGTCCATGGAGGGAAGGCTGGTGCAGTATTTGGCCACTAAGTTACCCCATAGTGTCAGTTAGTGACAAAAGGAGACAATGTGGACTTCATGGGGTTGGTGGCAGGAGTACAGGGAGATTAGGGGGGAAACATGGAACTGACAGGACTCTGGGAGACAGCATGGACCTGGTGGGCTGAATGGCCCCTCTGTGTGTCACGGAGGCTGCAAGCACAGGGGTTATTCAGGGCAGCAGCTCAAGAGAGAGTTTCTGTGTGCTTAAGGTATGTTTAAGATGTTAAAAGTGTTTCTGCTCCCTGGCAGCTAGTTCCAGACCCCACCAATATCTGGGGTGCGGAGAGGTAGAGAAAGTCCCACCTCCCCACTAAACCTCCACCATTTATCTTAAATCCATGCTCCCTTCAGAAGAAACTTGCCCTCACTGGCAAATCTTATACAAAACAGGGGGACAAAAAACTCAGTAACTATGTGCCCAAGGGACGTTAGGGCTCAGTGTGGAGACTGGAGGGTGGGCCCCACTTTAGGGATCACTCACTCCCAGCTTAGGCACAGAAGAACCACGTGTGGCTTTAAGCTGCTTCTGGAACCCCCTGAAAAGTTTAGACTTGTTCCACTCACCTGGAATGTAAAATATTCTGACTAATAATTCTTCATTCAGTGGTGGCAGTAAACTCCTGAAGTTAGAACAGCCTCATTAAAAAATGCTCACTACGTACACCTTCAATCAGATTTTTCTCCTTTTATGGGCAGCCCAGGCTAGGTTGTTAGCTGAACTGCTCACTGCTGTCCACGGTGCACACTGAAGCCAGAGACCGAGGGAAGATTTAGATGACTTTACTGATGTTCCAATCACAATGACTGACGGGTGAATTCTACACAATTCATGTGACGCTGAATGCTCTGGATACCTGGCATTTGTCAGATAATTGCCCTCCTCTTGCAGATCTTCTCCAGAAGACTAATTAGATTCTATTGGTCCATACCTAAATGACAATGGAATTCCAACCAAAGCCAACAGCTACTCACCAGGGGAAGAAGCATCCCAATCCAATACTATCCCACAGACACTTCCTTAGATTTCCAGAGCTCTGGGGAATTGTCCAAAAGGGAAGGCCAGGATGATTCTTCTGTGGTTGAGGGCATCCTCAATACAACACAAGGCCAACTGGGAAGGCTGCCCAGCTCAGATGCTGCTGACCTAGCTCCTGGGTGACGGATTATGGGCTCGACAACAAAAGCAACCTGCACGTATAGTGCAGTGAAATTCAAGGCATGCTACAGGAACAAAACCCAACAGCGAACCACAAATAAGACTGAATGGGGCAGACAGTCAAATACTTCACCAAACAGCAGCTTAAGGAGACGTTTAAGTGGGGAGAGAGGTAGGGATAGAGGAAGGTCCAGGCAGGGAACTCCAGAGCCTCAGGCTTGAGGAAATGAAAGCACAGCTGCCTGTGGTGAAGTGATGAAAACTAGACTGGAATTGAAAGAGCTTCGAGATCTCAGCAAGAATGGAGAATTACCAAGATAAAGAGTCTAATAAAAGTTGGAAACAAAGTTAGAAGATCATAAATAGAGGAATCACCAGACCAGACAGCAATTCAGGAGTAATGCGGTCAAATCCCATAGGAAGGTTCCGGATTTAACCCTGAAGACTGGTAGATAGTTTCTCCTCCCAGTTAACTTCAGACCAATTCCCAGACTCCCATCGAGCCTCTGGTCTGAGAGTTCCCTGAGCAACTTATGCTCCCAGGATACCGCCATGTTGCCCTACCTCTCACGGCATTTCCCTCACTGAGGATAGCACAGTGGGAGAGCCAGGGAGATCTCCTCCTGCCCAGCTGAAGCCCCGAGCTGAGTCTTTGTCTTGCTCTAGGCCCAGGTTTGGTCTCACCCATGTGGGAGCAGAGGCCCCCCCAAAGGGAGTGGCCTGTCACCTCATTTCTTCTAGGAACGCAGTGAAACACAAGTCAACCTATGTTAGTCTTCACTGGTAAGTGATTTGTACCATGACATTACATTCTTGGCATCAAGGGAATTGCACTAAGTGGAACAGAAGGCCATTCAGCCCATTAGCCTGGCTTTGTCAATCACACCACATCTGACCCAAACCTCTCCTCCATTTCTCCTCCTCAGCTCCACATCCCTGAAGTCTACTAATTAGCAAAAGCCAAAATAGAAGCAGAAAATGTTGGAAACATTCAGCAGATCAGGAGGTCTCTGCAGAGAGAAACATTCGACATTTTAGCTTGGAAACTCTTTGTCGGAAATGGGAAAGAGTGAAAACGTGTTTCCTGTAGCGGAGAAGGGGATGGATGGGTAAAACAAAGGGGCTCTCTCTGATGGGATGAGAGAGACGAGTTAAACGTGGCAGTTGGAAATAGAGACACAGAAGACTGCAGATACTGGAATCAGGAGCAACAACTAAAAGCTGGGGGAGCTCAGCCAGTCATGCAGCATCTGAGGGGGGAAATAGACAGTTGACGTTTCAGGTTGAGACCCTTCACCCGGGGCTCTCATTCCCTGTACAAGTTACGCTCCCAGGATACCGACACCTAGACTCACGTCCAGATGAAAGGCCTCAACCCAAAATGTCGACTACCCATTTCCCTCCACAGATGCTGCCTGACCTGCTGAGTTCCTCCAGTGCTTTGTGTGTTGCAGCAGTTAGAATTAGCTTAAACTTCTTTTTATCTTTTTTAAGAATTTTCAATTAGCAAAAGCTACTGTTCACAGTATATAAATTGCAAATTACTCCAGGATCCAGTCTCAGTGAATAAAATAAAACACTTTTGCATAGTGTCATGATAACACTAGTCCCCCTCCACTGGTTATACAGGGAAAGGACAGGATTCACATTAGAACAGCAATTATAAAACAGGATTGCCCTCAAGGCACAGGATTTGACACTAATGGGTGACAATTGCAGCATGATGACTCCCAATGTACAAGTGCATTTAATGGGCAGTCAGTCACACTACAATGAGCCTTCAGTGTCACACAAGAGCCAAAACAGAAGTAATGCTTCGCTGCGTAGATAGCTCATTGCTTACAAAGTTTATCAGTCTAGTGACTAGACACGTTTTACTATTCGTTAAAGGTGTGCAGCATGTCTGCAGTTCACTGTAGACAATCACACTGCAGCTCGCTCCCTTCCTGCAATTCAGTCCTTTCAGACCAATTTTTTTTTTGGTGGTGGTTTTCAACTACACATTAAAGACAACCAAGAGAACTGAAAGAAGTTATGGCGCCATGCTAGAGAGCGCCCAACTGATGAAAGCGTGCTCCGCTCAATTGGAATCCGTGAGCGGCACAATTCCCAAGGCTGAAAGAAACATCACTTTGCCAGGAATCACCTCACCAGCCTCCTGCAGCACAATGAGTGGCGGGGGTTGGGGAACCTGGATTGGTTCCCAGCAACTGAGGCGGGGCAGGAGTGGTCACCTTTGGAAATCAGAGATTCTGCTTTCAGATGTTGCTAAGGCCAGAAAGAAGTCACAGAGCTTCAAAACAGAAAGCAGCAAATCAAGTGCGTATCTTTACCTTTTAAAAAGAGCTGAACAGCTCCAGCCAAATAACATTTTCGAAGAAAGCAGGAGCATTTCACAGAGTACAGAGACAGACCATTCAGCCCACCTATACCGATTCATTTGCCAGCTTCTATGTCTTGGCAGCACAGTAGTGTAGCAGTTAGCGTAACGCTAGTGACCCGGGTTCAATTTCGGCCACTGTCTGTA
>JAUZTB010000066.1:11430564-11442073 GCA_034780895.1 Rhynchobatus australiae
TACCATACTGACACAACATGTTGGTACACTTGCAAACTAGGTGTCTCTTGTACCCAGAATGGAGGAGCAGGTGCGACATAACTAATAAGCTAGCAATTGTGGAAAATCTATTGTGCATTCCAAGATAAACATGCAGTACTGAAAACATTGTTTCCTGGTAGGGTGGTTGCCTTGAGATTATGTCAAGACCTGTATGAGGCTTTTCCACAATGTAAGTCACATGGAAAAATATCTGTTGGGAGTCTTTTGGTTCGAACTCTCAGTATACTTTTGCAAATAAATGTCTGCCTGACAGCATAGCCCTTCAAAGTTCATTGAAGTTTCATTTCTTGCAGAATGTTAGAGGCCAGTGCTAATGGATTACTGTATGGTTGGTTAAGTGCCAATATCGCAGTAGTCAAGTCAGCAGGTTTTGAATTAGAGTTAAGCTGAGAAGAGACCAACACCTTAATTGTTAAATTAATCTTAGGACACTTGAACTACATATGTGCCAAATCTCAGTGCACAGAACATATATCGTTGGGACCAAGAATATTTTTACGAGGAATTTAGTAATGTGGAGATCTGACCAGCTGAAATCTTTGTACTTCTGTTTAATGGTGAAAATCCCAGCTGCACAATTTTCTATATATTAAATCAATAATATAAAAACAAACTTGCCCAGATTTTGCAAGCTGGAAGTGGTGTTGCGATTGATGAAAGCATCACACAAACAGAAGCATTTCAGTTCATTAAAATGGGCTGGCTTAGGCCTAATTTATATTTCTTCCCCCAAACCTGTATTGATACCAATTCACGACCTAACCTATCATTTCTATGGGAGCTCATGCTGCACAGTTTATGCAGGAATTGTTCCTGTACTTTGGGAAAAGTTGCAATTGTCTTTCCATTTCTTTAGAAAGGAGAGAGGGGAGCTACTTAACACTCGTGATCAGGAAATTAGTATTACGGAAAGACTGACTAAATACCTCAAAATTTTTCAGTTGATCATGGAGAGTTCGCATGGATTTTGTAAAGGGAGGTCATGCCTGACAACTCTGATTAATTTTTTTTGAAGGAGTGTCTAAAATAGTGGGCAGTAGAATAAGAATGAATTTCTAGAAGGCAACGAATAAAGTTCTTAATAAGTTCTAATGAAAAATTATCAACCTGAAACATTGACTTTGTTTCTTTGTCCAAGGATGTCACTTGAATATTCCTAGCATTTTCTGTTTTTATTTCAGAATCCAGCATCTGCAGCTTTCTTTTTGTTTTCCAATTCCTCATAAGAGATTGTTAGTTAAACTGGAATCTTATAGAATCAAATCCAAACTATTGATCTGGTCAGGGAATTGGCTGGATGGCAGGAAACAGAGACCAGGGTTAATGATCAGGTATTTGTATTGACAGGATGTGACAAGTGGTGCTCCACAAGGACCTTTGTTAGGGGAGTTCATTTATGACCTAGATGTGGTATGGGGGATACGCACTTTAACCAAATTTGATGATGACACAAAGATAAGTAATGTTGTAAGCAGTGTTGAACTACGTTGATTGCATTGATTTATGGAAATGACTCATGGGGACTAAGTAGCCTTCTCTTGTTTCTACATTCCTACTATATATGTGCATATCTTGCTCTGTCAGTTGGAGCACATGCTATATAGTATAAAGGAGCAAATGCTGTCAGGGCTGTAGGAAGATGTAATGTAGAACATGTATCAACATGTTTGTCCAAAGCATTTGTTCTATTGTTTGCCCATTGCAGGATGTCAGTTTGGAAAATGTAAAGCCAACCTCGACACAAATAGAAGATCAGATCTATTTTTGAATTAAGCTCCTTGAATCAGTCTGCATTGAAATGTTGATTAGGGTATTGTGCTTCTACTCCAGAGGAAAATGATTGTATCTTGCATTTAAAAAAAAATCCTAGTAGGGAAATGATCATAAACCTGCATGAAGAAGTAAATCTCCAACTTTACAGAAATGTACAGCTCAGGGCATTGAGAAAATGAGAAAACCAATAGTATATCCAAAGACTCAGTAAAATGCAGTTTCCAGTACTGCTAGCTGAGTAGAAGCCAGAATATTCTACATTCTAAATGTCAATGCACTGCAAGAGCTGCATGTCAAACTAGGTGATTAAGAAGACTGCATAAAATGGAAGAGCAAAATTGGAAAACTACAGTTTAAATTCTGACATGGGAATAAAGTGCGTTCCAGCTGCTGAAATGCATAAGGTGTGAAATCTCTGGATATACTGACAACTAAATGTAATATGTAGCTGTGAGAAGTTCCTCAATGAAAGATTAATGTACGGGACAGGTAGTTTATCATGCTGCCTTATCAATGTTCTCATGAATTTTTAAATTGGCAAATGTACAAATTACAAGTGACCTATCAACAATGAGAATAGATTAATTTCAAAGATATCTGCTTTAAAAAAAAATCTCATTAATTTACTTTCACTTGTAGGATGTGTGTTCCTTACTTGTCCAAGCCTGTCGACTTGTCCAGTTAAACCAGGAGCACCTCGTGAGCAAAATGTGCCAACTAATTCATCATTTGCTCAACCGTTTGCAGGTATGAACTTACATAAAACATAGAATCACTATTGACGACTCTGTATCAACCAGTGAATTGGAGCTGGAGCCTTGCTCATGGTAAACAGCTGATTGCACTGCAAATAGAGTCAAGTTATTCAGAAATCTGTCTTTTTAAAGAGGGAAGGAGCAGAACCACATGCAGCCTTAAAATTATTGCTGCCATTTACAGCATGTTCTAAACTACTTAGTGTTTGGCATTTTAATTTTTTTTTAACTCCCTGCCAACCACCTTCTTCTCAATTACATTCTTGAACTAACTGAAAAAGCCGATTTTATTTGTGTTTCAGTAAATGTTAATATTAGGAGTGAATGGAATGCATCTAGATAGCCAAGGGTTCAGAGTCAAAACAGGTTGATGGAATCAGGATAGAGATTAGCCATGATTTCCTTGTATGGTAAAGTAACATAAAGGGGTTGAATGGTCTTCTTCTGTTCCAGTGATATGGTGTTGCTGCCCTAATAGTTACTTGATAGATACACAGCATATTGAGCAACACTGACCTGATTGAATGCCTGGTTCCTTTAATAGTGGCAGAAGGGGGTTTATGATGGGACCCTGGATTCGTGGGGGGTGAGGGCAGAAGGGAAAAAAATCAGCTAGGTTTTTGCTCCAGTTAATTCTCTTGGAAATGTTTGAACACTATTTTTGGGTATGATATGAGAATGGTCTTCCCTGGACTGTGGTTGAGTAATGGTCACCTGGTAGAAGTATATGTGATGTGGACATTGCAGCTTATCCGCAGCGTGTGGAGATGGCCTGTGGTTTACAGTAAAGACTGGAGCAACCGGAGCTTTGGAACCTTCTAAGAAGGTCATGGGGGGGTGGTCACAGAATCTTTTTTCAGAGGAATATGCGTTCAGAACATCACCTCAAGACACGAGGTCAATGCTCCAATGTTTCCAACTTAGAGAATTAAGATCACAATGAATAAGATCTGTAGCTGAGTGTGACCTACTAGCCTTAATTGTGGTTTTAGGCTTTTTTCCTGAGCTAATGAGGAGCTGTGATAAAATAAATTGGGGAGGTGGGGAATGATTGCATCTGTTTAGGGAGGCATTTACTGCCATTTATCCCCTTAAGTGTGTCCCACCAGACAATAAGATCATGGTTGTCCTGTATCTTGGCTTCATTTCCCTGGTTTATTCTATGTCTCATAATATCCTTTTCCAACAAAAATCTATCAATCTCAGTTTTGTGGAGAACAAAATTTCTGATTTCCATCATGCATTGTGTGAAGATGATGTCACCCTGAATAGCTAAGCTCTAATTTTACTTTTAAGCATCCTACTTTTTAAACTCTTCCACCAGAAGAAATGCTTTCTCTTTATCTGCCCTTTGAAATCCTTTAATCACCTTAAGGACTTTAAGTAGCTGACCCTTTAAGCTTATGTACTGAAGGGAATACATATTTAGAATATGCAGTCTCTCCTTATAAGTTAACCCCTTTAGCCCTTGTATCATTCTGGTGATTCTGCACTGCTCTCTCTCCATGGCCAATGTATTCTCACTGAGGTTGCGGTGCCCAGTAACAGTGCAGTTCTCCAAATATGGTCAAATGTGAGTTCTACATGTCTGTAGCAAAGCTTTCAGCTTAAAATGAGGAGCAGCATCAGCTTTTTTAATGATATTTTGTACCTGTACATCAGCTCTTAATGAATTTTGTACATGAACCCTGAGATCTTTCTGCTGTTCAGCAGTTTTCAAGCCTTTTGCAATTATAAGTTACTCTGATCCATCATCAGGTCTGAAATGGGTGACTTTAGGATTTTTCCATATCAACTTCCATCTGCCATAGTCTTATCTGATCCATCAATATCCTTTACATCCTTCTATTTTGATCTGCATTGCTTACAGTGACATCTAACTTAGCTGTATGGTTCTATATTAAATAAAATGAAAATTTGAATCCCCTCCATAAATCTATGAATGTACTCATCACATTTTGCCATGTTGTGTACACATGGTAGACAAACTTCTTATCTCTATTCTTCACTTTCCAGCTCCTAACCTGTTCTAAGCTAATGTCAGTAGGTTTCCCCACTTCCATGTGCTCTCAATTTCGAGACCACCTCTTGTGTGGAACTTGATTGAATGCCTCCTGAAAGTTCATATAAATAACATCCATACACTCTTTCCTAGTCTACCACAATAGCAATCACCACAAAAAGTACGACCAAGTTACTTGGACATAACTTTCCTTTACAACTTAAAATTAGCTGTCGCTCATCATATTTGACCAAGTGGTAATGTAAAAAGAGGATAGCAAATTAAGATGTTTCCCAAAGAACAAACAGAGAAATCAACTAATTTTTCTGGTGGCAGTTGTTAGGACACTTAATATCATTCAAGAAAGAGTGGAGGAAGTATAATCTGTAATAGATTTTAAAAGCAAATAGTATATTTTTATTAATATTTCTTTGGAGTATGAATTGGACACCTCTTTCAGAAAACTCACGTTTTCAGGGCTGTTAGTTGAGAGAGGAATGTTGCTCAAGATGCTTGGAAAACTTTGTTTGCTATTCTCTAAGGTAACAGTAGATGAACAGAGCTTGGAACTACTACTTTCCTACTGCATCCGAGCCCTGCAGCAATGCAAGTCTTGGACTCATGTCGAAATACTGCAGGCGGTAGCTGCTCTCGTCTATGGTAATGGGCCACGGTGCCAGAAGGTATGTTCATGTTTTTGATTTAAGAACAAAGATGTGTTGCAGATCTCCTATTAAGATATGGAGTCTTCAATGCACAGGATCACAAGAGACTGCAGAGGGTTATTGACTTAGCCAGCTCCATCACAGACACAACCCTCTCTGCCATCAAGGGCATCTTCATCCATGAACACTACCTCATTATTCCTTATTTTTGCAATATTTATTTTGATAATTTATAGATCTTTATGTCTTTGCACTGTACTCCTGCCACAAAACAACACATTTCAAGTCATGTGATAATAAATCTGATTCTGAAGGTGTTGTAAAGGAGATCCATCTAGATGAGGAAAATTACAGGTTTGAATCCAGATCTGTGTTAAATCAATTAAGTAACCATTACCTTGCACAACAGAATGTTATGATTTAGAATGTGCTACCTGAAAAAGTGGTGGAAGCTGATTCATTTGAGAAAGGGAAAAGAAAATTCACAACAACAGAGAACATTTGGGAAAAGGGACTGATTGATGGTTCTATCAAGGAGCTGACACAAGGACATTCAGCAAAAAAGGGAAACAAAGAAATTGTTTCAGTTTTAAAAAAAAAAGTTGCTGAGTTCATCTGTTCATGGTAGATGCTGGTATTAGGAAGCATATTTGTTGGTGTCAAGAGAAATCAGATTAATGTTTTGCTATAGACACTGAAACAAAAATGAACAAAGATGCCCAGAAATTTTTGGATCTGGTCAGAGCCTCTGCCTGCTGTTGTGCTCCCAAGGTGATGCCAAATCCTGGGAAATATCTTGTAGTTGAAAGGATGGATTCCTAGACTGCAGTCCTGCAAAGGCACTAAAAACTCTGGGCAGTACTTTGGTATTCCAAAGGGAATTCATTGGATCAGATGAGGATGCTTTTGCAATTTTCTCTGATGAGCAGAGCTCTAAGGTTAGACTGGAGAAGTTGGGATTGTTCTTCTTGGAAGGAGATTTGATAGGATAAGAAAGGATAGAAACTTTTCCCATTAGCCAATGTTTTAAGGATCAGATTGGAGGGGGAGAGTAACCATGAATGCAGAGGGTATTTATGAACTGAAACTCATTGCCTGTAAGAGTGGTGTAAACAGAATCAATCAAGGCTTTTGAAGGGGAAATGAATAGGTACTCGAGAAAGAATAATTTGCAGGCCACAGGGTGGGTGTGGGGCTACAGGACTGACAAGACACCCAGGTGCTGCATGGGCCAGATGGGATGAATGGCTTCCTTCTTTGCAGAAGGACCATTTGTGTACCAATGCAATGTAGGACTTTTCAGCAGACACATTTTGCTCAGCCTCAGAGTGATCCTGATGGCACTTGCAGCAATGCTCAGATGTTTTACCAAATTCAATCCCAAGATTGCTGCTGGCACATGAAGAAGGGCAAGCAGGAAAAGAACTGTCCTAAATTTGAATTTGGCAACACAATTAGATTCTGCCACATATAGATGAATGAAAAAGTTCGAAAATGTTTAAAAAGTTAGATACAGATTTTTATTTTCTGGTTTAATATCTGTGCTGGTATGGTTGGTTGCTTGGTTAGCTTATGTCATCACAATCCTCTTTCCTCCTGCTCCTCCCGTGGCAGATTTTCTTCCCACTCTTCTGACCTTGCAAACACTGACAAGACTGCTGTATTTCCCAGTTTTATGTCTGCATACCTGTGGAGCAAAGTATGTCATTCTTTTACCTTGAAGAACTTTAGCACAAACCTGTAATTGTTAAGTTTGGTGATAGTGTGAGATAATTTCTTTTTTGTGTTTCATTTCTAGTTCCTTCCGGACCTGCTTGGAAAAAACGGAATCTTACTGCAGCTTAGTGCACCAGCAGAATCGGACGTGGACCTACGGAGGGCGGCTGTGTACTGCATGGCTAATCTCTGCTTGAGGTAGACTATCAAATCATTTAGTATAATAACTGAAAACAAATCCTTCAATTTTTTTCTCTTTTCACTGGCCAGTGATATTTTCAATGATGGATGAACAAAAAGAGGGTTAGAATTTCAGGGACTTCTGCAATAATTTTCTTCAAACCTTCTTCATTGTTGGTTAGTCGGCGATGCATACATAGCAGAGCGAAATGGCCTGTTTACCATGCACTGCTCTAACCTGTCAAAGTGCAATGCTTCATCTAATGGTCAAGCTGAAGAATTGTTTGACCAAATGCATTTTAGAAGTTACAAACTTATTTACCTGGGTCTTGCAGAGCAAGTGCTATGGTAAGAAATTGCTGCCCAGGATACCTAGGTGTATTCCAGTTCCCATCCATGCCCACATATGTACAGGTTGGTAGGAGCTCTTCTAACTGCCACTGTGTTGCCCTAGTGTGTGACTGGAGAGGATCTTGAGCTGGTGTTGTTCCCTTGTACCTGCTGTCTTTTTCTCGATATTAAAAATTCTCACTTTGAGTGGTGCCACTGCAGGAGCCTCATTGATCTGGTGATGGAGGGAGATTTCACCATTGCATTTTGTGATGATGGGGCAGGGGTGGTTAAAGGATCCACATGTAGTAAGCAATGTTAAATTCAGTTTTGCCTATGTCATGGAGTGGAGATTAGATGGATCATTGACTGACCCTACCCATCTCAAAGTCCCTCACCAACCACCACCATCTTGCATGTTATAGAAGCAAATTCAAGACCAAGGAACCCTTTGACCCTTGATATTTATGGCAGTTGGCGTTGTTGCCAGCTGCATTCCCCTCAAATATAAGATGTCAAAAACGTGGCAATAATATGTAACCATTTTTAAACAGTTCTCCTTCTTCATAGAGGTAGAAATAAAGTCAAACCTCATTGACTGCACTAGCTTTATTGAAGTGTTGAATGAAAATTGTAGAAGGTCCATCACCTAGCAATAATCTTTATCAATTGCTTCAATCTCTTGTTGATAGTGTACCTGGACAGGCTTACCTGGAGGAACAGTACAAAATAGTATCTCTACAGACCTTTCTGAATGTATTAAGGAACCCAAAGACTCCTGAAATTGATGATGTTACAGTCTGTAAGGTAACTAAGTAGTATGTATTTAAGATTAAGTTATGTATTTATATTTGAGTTGATTTGTTGTGGTTGGCTTTTAAGAATGTAAGAAATGGGAGCAGGAATAGGCCTTCATCCCTCCAAGCCTGCTATGTCATGGCTGATCTACCTCAGCAACATCCCCATGTCCTTTGATTCCCTTAAATGTTGAGAGATCTACCGATTTTGAATTAACACAATGACTGAGCCACCACAGCTGTCTGGTGTATAGAATTTCAGACTTTCACCACCCTCTGAGTGAAGAAGTTTCTCCTCACTTCAATCTTAAATGGCCTATCCTTTATTTTGAAAATGTGTCCCCTTGTCCTGTACACAGCCATGGAAAATATTCCCCCTGCATTTAGCCTGTAAGCCATTTAATCATTCTGTGTTTCAATGAGATCTCCTGTGTCTTCTGTGCTCTAGAGAATATATTTTCAATCTACTCAATCGCCCTCACATGACAAGCGGCCCATCCTTCAAACCAGTTTGGTGTTCTTCCTCTATGGGAAGTGTATTCTTCCTTTAGTGAGGGGACCAAAACTGTATACAGTACTCCAGGTGCAGTCTCACCAAGGCCCTATACAACTGCAACTAGGCTTTCTTATTCCTGTATTTAAACCCTTCCACAATAAAGGCCTTCTGAATGACTTGTCTGGCCTGTATATTGCTATCCTCTGATTTGACTATAATGTGCACCAAAGTGGATGACTTCACATTTTTCCCACATTATATTCCATCTGCCATGTTCTTGGTCACCCACTCTGCTTGTCCTCATCCCCTTGAAACTAACTTCAGCATGATGCTCAACACTTGACTCTTGGGAGGTGTGTTTAAACAAGTAAGGGTGACCATCCCATTGTGCATTACCTTTTTCAGCTGGAGAAAGGCAAGGTTTCCAACTTATGCCATACCAAAATGTCTCTTGCATTTCCTCCACCAAGATACACTTCAAAAGTACTTCATTGCTGGTAAATCAGTTTACCCATTCTGGGGCTGAGTCACTATATCATTGTGAAGTCTTTTTTTTCCTTATAACACAGATTAAGAGCTCTCTGCATGGGAAATCATGATTCATGAGCTAGCAATGTGTAGATGATTATGATATAAATTAACAGCCAAGAGCAGAACTCATGATAGCCAGAATATGATGCATAACCAGGGCAATAGGTATTGCAAGCTGTGAATTGTATTCTGCATCTATCAGTCACTGGCCCTAAATTAAAGAAAATTATGTTTCTTGCTCTGATTTTCTTTTTGAAAATGTAGATATCTTTATTAGTCACATGTACATCGAAACACAGTGAAATGCATCTTTTGCGTACAGTGTTCTGGGGGCAGCCCGCAAGTGTTGCCACACTTCTGGCGCCAACATAGCATGCCCACAATTTCCTAACCCCTACACGTCTTTGCAATGTGGGAGGAAACCGGAGCACCCGGAGGAAACCCACGCAGACACGGGGAGAACATACAAACTCTTACAGACAGTGGCCAGAATTGAACCTTGGTCACTGGCACTGTAATAGCATTATGCTAACTGCTACACTGCTGGGCCTGACCGTACTGTACTGTAGAGTTACTTGTTAATTTTCCTTTCTTAACTTTTGTTCCAATGCCACAACTTGCCCACAGACCACTTAAGTGCACCAAGTGGCTGAGAAATGCTTTTAAGGCTGGACAACATAATTGTGCCTGTTCCAAAGAAAGCTTTGTGACTTCCATTCATTGTCTTTCTAGAGCTCTGCTGAGACTATGGGTTCACCATATGAGAAATTTTGGGTCTGGGCAACATTGCAGTGCCTCAGACCTATATCAATCACCAGTAGTTTTCTAAGTTGACTTCTCTTCACTTCTACTCAGCAAACAGTTCACAATGTTTCTGTTCTCATAGATTGAGGGAAGTACCCATGATGTGATGAAAAGCTTTGTGTGTATAATAATGTTCCAAAGTGTATCATCTGTTTGCTGATACGCACAAGGACTTTAACTGCAGAGTTTGTTATTAAATAATTTTGAGAAATATGGGTTGACTGTAAATGTAACTCTTCTGAGGAGTGAGAAAGGCCTGTGTCTAAAATTGTGATGAGTTAAGTTATTGCTTCATTAATTGTACACTAAACAGTTAAATAGAAGACAGTCTGAGAAATATAGCAGTTGTACTCCTGCCATCTTTTGTCCAGTTGCCAAACTTTGACAATGTGAAGAACAGTTCAATGGTTCTCCAACAATGGCTTAACCAGCTAAAGTTTGTACTAATGGAATTATTCTGGTGGAAAAGCCCCAGTTAAGAACGTGTGTGCACTTGTGTGCCATATGTACAAAGTAACAAGAAGGAACCAAAAAAAACTGACAAGTGTCTGGGACCAACCGAGCTGTATCCAGTCAGTGTCTTTTGGAGAGAAGGGAAACTCTTGCAGAGTTAATGAAAGACTATTATTAATCTCCATATAGTTGTGATCTGACTTTCTGGAGGGCAATAAAGGAATTGAAAGAGATGAAAACAGAGTCTGAGGTTTTGTATCATTTTACCTTCCATGGGGTCATCAAATTTTTTTGTTGTCTGAAATCCATGGCTCTTTGACATAGTCCTAGGGCATGGTGATTGAGGGAATAATTCTTGCTTTATTTATTCGTGCCTCTTTTTGGGGTGCATGGTGTCTTTTCACAACAGCTTAACTAAGATTTGCCATGTCCCAATATTGGCACTGAATAGACATTTCCCTGTGCCCTGGAACCATGACCACCTGTCACTATAGCATTGTTCTCTATCTCTCACGCTATCATATCATCAAGGAAATTCTGAGTCTATATTTTCTTTGTGACAATTGATTTGGTTGCAATTCTTGTTTCAGTTGTTACAAAATGCACTGAAGGGCATCCATTCCATTCTGAATGCAGGAAGAATTAATCTGACACAAGCTGACCAACTGGGAACTCTCCTGGCAGCTCTAAAGGTAAATGACTATAGGTTAACAATGGATTACTTTCCAGCTCTGACTTTAGCTGAACAATTTATTTGTTAACATGAAAATGAATCTATAGGGAAGAGCACTTAATGGTGAATGTTTGCATACATAATTATTCTTAGTTTCATTTATTCATAGTTTAACTGGCACATTGGAGTTATCTAGGGTGTGATGAACCCCTGCAGTTGGTCCATTCTGAAACATTGTGACTGGAGTTTGTAGTGTCCTGGGAAATTTTAATTGTAGACAGTTTGTTTAACC